>NNCB01000376.1:0-18800 GCA_002317545.1 Scenedesmus quadricauda | reverse complement strand
CCCGCCAGGTCGTCGAGGCTCAGCAGCGCCTCGAGCCCGCCGAGCGCGCCGCCGGGGCCTTCCCGCCCACCGGCCGTCACGCCGCCGCCGCCGCCCCAGCCCGGCGCCGCCTCCGCCCGGCCGGGCGCCGGCGGCGGGCCGTCTGCGGCCGCAGCCGCGGCGCGGGCGTTGTCGGCGGCGTCGTCAGCCGTGATCGGGGCGAGGCTAATCGCTCTCGTACAGTTGATCAGCTGCGGTCGTCATGGTTCCACGGGTGAAAACCCGGCATGATAGCTGAGCCAGGGCAAAAGCTTTGCGCAATAGGATGCCGACAGATAGCACCAGATGCCCGCGGTGACGCGCCAGCCTTCAGCCGCCTGCTTGACAGACGCCGCGGGCCGGTTGCATGCAGAGCAGCGGCGAGGGGCAGCGCGCATGTGAGTGGCGGCACCGCGTGAAATCATGCGAGCGCAATACCCGGGATGAAGATGAAGCTGTAGACGATATCAAGCGGCAGAAAGGCGACGCAGTTGCAGCGCATCATCATGCGCCGCTTGAAAAGCAATCGCCAATGCGCCTTGAACGCTTCCATAAGACCGACGGACCAGCAGCGCGCTACACAGCCGACCCTGCTCCCTCCCCGCCCGCCACGCGCCCGGCCGGCCCCTGATCGCCCTCCTCGCGCGCAGTGTCTTCGCGGGTGACTTCAATGCGCCGTTCGACGATGCCAATGCGCTGCCGTTGCGCAATGTCAAGGCCGTGTTTACCGAGCTGTACATGCCGGTCCTCGACAGCCTGGAGTTCACGATCGCCGCACGCTACGACGAGTACGATGGATTCGGCGGCACCGCGAACCCCAAGGTGGCGTTCAAATGGCAGCGGCGTCGCAGCGGCGCAGCGGCTGAGGGGCCGGCGTTCAGGCCGGTTGCACGCACAGTGTCGTGGGGAGCGAGCGTGCTCACAGCGCCCGGACCGCGCGCGACGCGGGGCGCCCCGCGCGCGCTCGGTGAGATCGTCGGGCGTTGCCATTCCGCTGGCGTTGAAAAAATCCTCATATTGGCGAATGCGCAAGGCACGGGCGCGGTCGCTTTCACCGACCGGAGCGATGCAATAGGTCGTCACCTCGGTCTCATCGACCGAGATCGGCGAATATGAATCGTGCTGGTCTGATCTCATCAAACATATCGGCGCTTCTTTCCGTTTCAATCGCCTTGGCGTCCTTGTGGTTCCGTAGTGCTGAGCAACAGAACTGAGCAGACGAGACTACGACCTTTGATCTACTCTCACATTCGTATTTTAGACGAAAATTTTTAAAAGCAGCATTTTGAGCAGTTTGACTCTACCGCATCAAGTCCTGCATGACAATTGCCTTGCTCAGGCACGGGGTGAACCCATCAGCGCCTGGCAGCGGCATGGTGATTCGGGAACGTCGGCACCGCGACACAGCATGCTAATCGGGTGTGACAGCTAGCGCCGGTTGCCGAGGCTTCAAGACAGGCCGCAAAGTGCGCGCTCGGCGAGCGGCAACACTGAACGCACGTGCAAGTTACCGCGGTTCTGCATGGTGACCGCGGTGCTGCTGCTCAGAGGCCTTCGAGAAGACTGATGTCGGAAAACCGGACGATGAAGAACGCTGGATGGGCTGAGGCGGAGGTGCCGTCGTTGAACCGGCTGCTGGACATCAAAGCTGCACGAGGTGATGCCACTACATCATGCAGCTGAGCTAAGCTGCAAGGGCGCGCGGGCATGTTGAGGTGGTGACAAGCGGCGCGCGATGATGCCAGAAAGGGCCTTGTCGCAATTGAAGTGGAGGCCCTGTGTTCCTGCAAACTCAACATGACAGCATGTGCGTTGTCGGCGCAGTCACGAACAGCGGGCCTCACAGTGTCATCTGTTCGTGCCGGGCCACAGAGGCGCGCCATCGGAGCGGGCGTGGCGGCAGCGCGCCGAGGCAGCCGAGGCTGCGCTTGATCAACTTCGCTCCGACATGCTGGATGTTTCTGCAGACATCAAGCGGCAGAGCGAGGTGGGCCAGAGGCGTGTGCGCGTTGAAGCATTTGTGTGAGGCAGCCTTTGTGTTTGCAAGCGTTGCGAAGTGCATCGCAAACGCCTTGTAATGGAAGCATCTACTGCATAGCATTGCATTGCATACGATTCAAAGCCGCCGATATGGCTGTCCTGGTCCCAACAGGGCGCAAGGGAGCAGCTGGACAGACGGATAAATGAGCTGGAGGGTCAGCACTGGAGCTGCGCGAACAGCTGGAGGAGCGAGGCGGCTATTGTGGGGCTGCGAGTCCGGCATCGCCCGCTGCCAATCGCAGCCAGAAGTCCGGAGTGTGGTGCGGTTGGTGCAGGTGGGCCATTTCGTGCGCAGCCACGTACTCGACAATGCGCGACGGCAGCAGGATGGTCTTCCAGTGGAAGTACAGCCAGTCGCCCTTGCCGCAGGAGCCCACCAGCAGCAGATCAAGCAGATCCTGGCAGAGTTCGCGGCGATGCTCAAGGATACACTTGAAAAACTGCAGCAGCGGCTGGAGGAGCGGCACACGGGCAAGGCTGTTGCCTTGTGAGTAGTGTTGTTGCAGCATCCGATGTTGGGACGCCTCACTCATCCTGTTTGACCAATTCCTTGCTGCAGGCTGGTTCAGTATTGTGGTAGTGGAATGATGTCCATTGAGAGTTTGAGTTTGCAGGCTACGTGCAATGTTCCATGTGTCGGTCTGGATTCTTGGACGGAGAGGATAGAGGATGGCCGGGGTGCAGCAACCAAAGATTCCACTGCAATTTGTCGGCTCTGCCTCACGCGGCTGGGCGCTAACTCATAACGTATTGTTCAGATCCCGCATAGTGCGCAACCAACAAGATAAACTGCCTGACCTGAACTGCCCTGAACGCCAACTCACAGCCGGATTGGCGTTGCCAGAGCATGGCATAGTGGCCGCCGGAGGCCAGAAGCTGGGCATGAGTGCCACTTTCACTGTCCGGCCCTTCTTCCAGCACCACCAGCTGTCCTGTGCCCTTGGATGCTGAGTGCGAAATCAGTGAGCGATCCGGCAGCCCCGGTCGACGTGAAACAGAAATGAGCGGGGCCAGGATCATGAAGATGAAATTTTTCGATATTACGATTGCCGGCCTGATGGCAGGCGTCTCGGCGCCCACGATCGCGCTGGCTCAGGAACATGTGCCAGCCTCGGGAGGGAGCAGCGTGACCGGAGAGAGACCGGGAGCTCGACTGACGGAATCAATGGCGGACAGCGGTGGCTCCAGCAGGCGGGAATAGGGGTGATGATCCGCTCGCTGGTCCAGATGGATGCGCCCGATCATATGAAATACCGGCTGCTGACGCAGAGCTGGATGCCATGCTCCAAAGCATCGACGACGAGCGCCTCCGCAGAGCGCCCAGGGACCTGCCAAATTCTCGAGCACAAGCAGGTCGGCGCTGGAGCAACAGCCATGAGTGGCGCCGAGAACCCTGCATGGCTACGATCGAGCTCGACAGGAGCGCGCAGCCGAGCTTGCCGATCTCCGCCCGGCCTTCCTTGGTGAAATCGACGGTCGAATAATATTCGGCGAACCCCTCGATGAACCGAAGCGCCCAGGGCTTCCACGGCTCTGCAGCGCCAGTCGTCGGGGCTGCACGGCGGCCCGGACGTGCTGTCCAGGAGTGTGGACAACCTCAACCTGCAAGAGCACTGGTAGATCCGTCCGAAGGTCCGCGCGGCTTCATACTCGGCCGCTTCATCTGCTTGTGGAACAGCCTCGGCCAGGCAAGCGCCATCGCTGATGCGGCAGGATTGCAACAAGAGCATGGTGCGGGTCCAGGCGGCGGGGTGCCGCATGCACGGCATGGCTTTCGGCTTCATCGGCATCGGCGTCTGCGTCTTGGTCCGCCTGCGTCCCTGACTTGACCCCGCTGCCTACCGACGCGCAGGGCATCGCACATATCGCTTCGCCGCGGCGATCATCGACGTCTCGCCTCGCGAACCCTCAACTCGCGGACTGCCGAGCTACGCAGCACAGGACGGCTGGCCGCACCCGGCGGGCCGCGCGCGATGCCGGCGCAGCTCTCGCGCGAGCAGCGATGCAAATCGATCCAGCGCAGTGCAGGAACTGAATCGAAACCCCGATCGCACTCGTGTCGACGAGCCCCGAACGCGAGGACACGATCCTGATCACGACGATCCATTCACGACTGACGGCGGCAGCGGCGCTTCCGGTTTACGTGCCGGAAGGCGTCCGCTGCCCGATGGAGCTCAGCACCTATTTCCGCATCTTAAGTTCAACATTGTCACGTGCACCTGCAGCTGCAGCTGCGGAGCTGGATCGGCGCACAACGCCGGAAGCAGACCTACCGCGAAGACCTATTCGAGCGTCAGGCCGCGCTATACCTACGTGGAGCCCGCCATTGAGAAATTCAAACCCACCGAAACTACCCAGCCTACCCGTAAAACGGCCGGAAAGGAGGAGCAACCGCTGCACGTCACAAGCAGGAGGCGCTGGAACCATCGGAGCAGAACAAGGCCATTCGGTCACGTGAATGGGTACCGTATTACAGCACGGCCCTGCAGGTTTGTGGCGCCAAAAGGCGTTTGTGCTTGCTGTTCGCACATGACGCATGTCTTGCGTCGAGGCATGTTGCGACCTCAGTTGTGGGATATCATTCGCCATCGAACGCTGCGCTTGCATAATTCGAACGCTGTCGGCTGCAGGCGGAGGCGCGCGCATAGGTGGCGGACCTGCAGCGCCAGCTGGAGACGAGCGCTGCGGCAATCTGGCTACGTCAACCACTTCGGAGCTCAGCGCACGGTGGGCACTGATTTCGTCGGCCTGCAGTGACAAAGGACCTCGACTCCCTTTCAGCCCGTAAAACCCCATGTTGTGCTCGGCTTTGAGCAGGCCAATGAGTCAAAACAGCAGCAATGACCACCGCAGGAGAGTGCTACTGCTGCTACAAAGCAGCCGAATCTGCCCTTTCCAATGCTCCTTTCCTGGCCCTGTCGAATAACATGACCAGCACAGCACAGCTGCAATTGCGCATCAACGAGCTGATGAGCGAGTTGAGCGAAGTGCAGGTAGATAGCCGCTCCATTGTCTACTTAAGTACCCTATCCGACCCTCCGCAAGCCCTGCAAGGACTTAGGTACAGCGCATGCGGCTGAGCAATGCGCATGCACGACAATTGGTGTACGTCGTGCCGGTGCGCGCATGCAGGTTAGAGGGATGCGACTTTGCAGCAGACCATGGTGCAGACGGATTTACTGGAGCAGATGCATCACAAGATTTGAACGCCTGATTAATGCTGCAGCATTTTCTAAAGAGCAGCCCCACCTCGGTACCCGAGCGAGCGTTGATTTTTACGTAATCAATAAAGTTAGATGATGCCATCCCTGCAACCTTAAAAGTAATGAACTATGTGTGTTTTATATAATGCAGATCAACCCGGTCAAGGCGGACTTATGGCTGCCCAGTCCCTGAACAAGCAGCGAACGATTCCAGCGCATACCGCGCTATGAAGTAGGTGGGCGCTGGGACATCCTGCCAGGCTTCGACCCGCAGGTATCTTTGTACAAAGTGCACTTACCCACTGCCGACCGCCCAGCCTATGACATCGGCGCGCCTGTTTAGCGAAAGCATCTCATGTAACATCACACAAGCCGCCGCCGCCTTGACGCGCCCTTGACCCATGGTCTGCCACCAGGAGCCCCGCCCAGCGCGCGGCGGTCGCAGAAGCGAAGGACCGGCGGGACGCTCGGCGCCGCGAGCAGGCCGCGACCACAGGCGGCGATCAGCCAGAGGACATGGAGCGGCTTGGCCACGAGCTAACGGTCGGCCAATCGGCGGGTAACCTGCGCGGTCGCGCGCAACCAGCTGAGAGCAGGCTGGTGGCGCCACATTTCTGCTGCGCCACAGCCTTGCCTCCCTGCCTGCGAGCTTCAGGCCATGGCTACCAGCAGTGGCGTGATAAGTGGTCGCGTTCGCTGTCCAGTTCGTCCTGCTCCCGCGGATCTTCATTTCCGTCGAGGCGCTGGCAGAGAGCTGGCGCAGCCTCAAGAGCCGCGAGGCGGCGCTTCGCAGCAACGAGGCGGCGCTCAAGGGGGCGCTGGCGCAGGTGTGCAGGCTCGCTGTCCCCATGCAGCTTGCATGACGCGGCCAGCAATCTGGTGGGGCGGCAAGCCCGCCGGACAGGCGTGGGTCGAGTGCCTGCGCCTGCGCTCGCTGTCATCACATCGCGCGTCACGAAGCGGTCCCGCGCGCGGCAGAAACTTCGCTCACCATAGCGATGAACGACATCTCGGCGCTCGGCCAAATGGCCGGGCTGGAAGGACGGCAGCGAGTTCAAGGCGATCCGCGACCAGAGCGCCCGTATCGCGGAAATAAGGGGCGGCGGTTGCGGGTTTCGACCGGAAGCCGTGCTGTTTGGGATCGTCATCCCGGACTTGATCCGGGATCCATAGCTGCACGCTGCCGCCATGACGCTGCACTTCTGCAGGCCCCTGGAGGAAAAGCGCGCGTCGCTCACGGCGCTGGGAGCGCAGCTGGCAGGGCGTGGCAAGGCGCTAGCAGGGATGGAGGGGCACTGGCCGAGCAGCAAGGAACCTCGACCGCCTCACGGGTGAGCTGGGGCATGGGGGCCGACTGCTGGTCATTTCTGAGCAGCGGATGTATAAACGAGCGGTGATCGGTAGAGCTAGGCGACTTTTTCAGAGACGTTGAATTGCGTGTGTGGTGAAGCACAGAAGCGCCACGAGATGCTTGTGCTTCCGTCAACAGGAGAGATGCGCGTTGCGAACACGGATCGCGTCCGCCTGGAGGAGGAGCTAACGGACATGGCGGCAGCCCACTGCGACCTGCAGCAGAGCTGGCGGCAGCGCGTGACGCGAGCGCGAGGTCTGCAGCCGTCGCGGCAAGGGCGGCTGCGGCAGAGGGGCGCGCTGAGGAGCTGGCAGCGGAGGCGGAGCGGCTGACTGCTGAGCTGGCGGAGGCCACGCAGGTTGGTTTTCAGGCTGCGAATCTGCTATCTGCGGACCTGCAAGCCTGCGACACGCTGCGAGCACAATAACAACGAGAGCAGGCACGATTTAGCAAGATGCCTTGGTAGCCAGCGCGGTGCAGGCGGTGCCACATTTTCTTGACCTTAATGAAACTGGCTTTACCTGCTATGTCGACACAGCTGGCCGAGGCGCGCTCCGAAGCGGCGCAGGAAGCTGAGATTGCAGCGCTCAAGCGGCGGCTTGAGGCTAGTGAAGGCCAGCAGGTGGGTTGACGTTCCATTTGCTGCCACCGCTCGTGGATTGAAGCGGGAGCAACAGCTCGGCCTGCCGCAAAAAGCAGTGCCTGCGCAACAGCCGCTGGCAGACGCCCTGCAACAGCAGCAGCAGCGCAGCCAAGACTGAGAGATATGTGTTGCTGGCGAACATCGATGACGGCTGTTATTCGCGGTTCGCTTCGGTCTGTTCCGCAGGCTGAGCTGCATGCAGCTGCTGCGCAGCCGTGACGGAGCGTCAATGCGCAGGCGAGCCATGCGCGCAAGCTGCTGGCGGACGTGCCCGGCTGCAGGAGCAGCTGTTTGGCCCATCGGAGGAATTTTACGCTTCGCCGCGGGAAACGGCAGCTGCGCCGACGCAATCGAGCAACATTTTTTGCCTATTGGGATGGGACGCACATCGAAGCGCTGGGCGGCAACCGCTATCGCATTCGTTTCCGCGAAGTGGAAGCCGCCGAGGTCACTTAACGACCCCCACACATATACACATAAGAAGAATATGGCAACCATCTTCCCAGCGCTTTCTCCCACATCCCTTCTTATTTCTTGCTGTCTCCTCTCTCTGGACTTCAAAAAGACGCTCAAGCAACTGTACAGCGCGCCATCAAGCGAATCGCCGTGCGTGCCGCCGATGCAATACGTTGCCGTAGAGGCGCGCAACCAGGCGGCGGCGCGCGCGGACCAAATGCAGGCGGCCAAGGAGCGCCTGCCGGAGCTGGAGCAACAGCTGGCGCAGCTGCAGGTAGGCTGTGCGCCCGACATGGCGGGACAAGGATTCGGCATCACCGCCTTGGTGCTCTGCGTCAGGCTTGGTCGCTCCAGAGCGGCGCTCCAGCCCTTGCGCAAGACCCCCCACCCGCGCATCCGCATGCCTTCTCAAATAAACCTCCAAACTTTCAAACCCTCAAAATTGCAAACCAGGCTGACCTGCGAGCCAGCAATGAGCTGTGCGCGGCGCGGATGCGGAGGCCAGCGCGACTTCAGCGCGCCGCCGCCCAGGCCGGAGCTGGTGATGGCACGTGCCCAGCTGGCAGAGGCGGCGGGGGCAGCCGCACCTGGCAGGGGTGAGGCCGCGCTGGCTGCGCAGCTCGAGGGCGTGCCGCGTATACATGAGCTGCTGCGGGCGGCGGAGTCGCGCGTGTGCGATGCGGAGGAGCGCGCCAGCCGGGCAGAGGCGGAGGTGCGGCTCTCACAAGAGGCGCAGGCCGAGCTCGAGAAGCTGGCGGCAGGGGCGGCCGCTGCGCAGCTGGCAGCAGAGGAGGCCGCGGCCGCGCTGGACGCCGGCGAGCGCGCCGCGCGCGCCGCGGCGGCCGAGTCGGCTGCGGATGCACGCGCCGCGCGCGAGGCCGCGGCGCGGCTGGGCGAGCAGCTGGCGGCGTCTGTGTCGTCGGGGGGCAGTGCGCTGCGGGAGCTGGAAGCGCGGCTGCAGCACGCGCAGCAGAGAGCGGAGTCCCTGGCCACAAGTGCGAGGAGGCACGCTGCGCGGCCGACGCTGCGGCAGCGCGCGAGCGCGCGGCGCAGCAGGAGCTGCGGCTGGCCGAAGTCGAGGGACAGCGGTTGACGCGGGCACTGACGTCCGCACAGGCAGCCGCGGAGAGCGCCCGCGCCGACGCTGACGCAGCCCTGTCTGCGGCGGCGGCTGAGGCCGCGGCAGCGGCGACGGCGGCAAGTGTCAGGGTCGAGACCAACGCGGCAGCGGCGCGCGTGCGGGAGCTGGAGGGGCAGCTGTCTGCGCTGTCAGCACAGCGCGCGCGCTCGGCGCGGCAGCCAAGATGCAGGCGCTGCAGCTAAGGACACAAAGGTGGGACCAGGCTAGCTGCACCTGCCCCACCCTGAGGCCGCAAACAGCCTCACCCCAAGAGGCCACACAGGCAGACAAGCGGCCGCAGCAGACGTGGAGTTAGGCGGTGCGGCGGAGGACAAGGGGGGACTTCGACTGGCGAGGGTGCGGCTGGGGGGGCGGGGGCGGCGGAAAGCGGGGCAGAAAGCGGGCGGAGGCGGCGGCGGGGCGCATTCGGGCGGGTGGTGGTGCCCATGCTGCAGTGGAGCGGGGTGATGAGTGCGCTTGCCATGGCGGCGGCGATGGCGGCGGGGCGCGCCCAGCAGCTGGAGCAGCAGCAGCAGCCACTAATGCAGCAGCCACTACGGCTTATGTAGCAGGTACGCATGCTTCTACTGTTTACTACAAAAATGGTACTGCAGGTACGGTGATGGTTACTGCAAATGCCAACAATGCGACTACAAACTGTACGAAATTGATCATGTTCCGACCCTGCTTCTGTGTGCAGTCTGTTCCAGGCGCGAAAGAATCCCTAACGCTCCGCCTGTTGCATCGGAGCTGGGTGGTTCTCTTTCTCCTGTTTTTTCAAGTACCTTTCCTTCCTTCCTTCGGCCAATGTCCGCCCGGCAAAGATACCCTGGCCCTCAAAGCCACCCTGCTGACGTTAGTGACGGCATGCGCAAGCTACTGGACGATGCACAGCCCCAGGGCAACTAGCCCCTTTGGCCTACCAACATCCACATGCCGAGTGAACGACATTACATGCCCGCGCGGCTACCCAGCTTCCCGTTGATCAGCCGGGTAATATTGGGTGACCATATTCGCCTGGTCGATCCCCGCGTAGCGGATCGCGAAGGCGCCCTTTTCATCTTCACCATCCCGAGGCGCGTGTTCACGCTCCTCACGCCTCCAGCTGGAGGTGCGCACGGCACGAACGGGCCGGCCTTTACCCTCAGCCAGATGCGCTTTTCATCGAGCGGCCGCCACGCGCCATCGAACCGATAATTCTTGCCGCTGTCGTCGAGGGTCAGCTTGTAGACGTCAATCAGGTCGGGCCGGTTCACCGTGTTCGTCCAGCCGAGATATTTATTGTGCCCGAGGAAGGGATAGGGCGATCCGGGGAAGTTCGCCCCGGCGAAGTCCATCGCGCGCTTCGGAAGGGCGCGGGAGCAGCTTTGGCAAGGCGCCACCGCATTCGGCTCCATGTTCAAGGGCCGGAGAAGCCCCTGCCTGAGCAGACGATGGAGCTGCAGAGATGAGCGGCCACCGAAAGTCTGCGTCGCTCAGCAGCAGCGTCGTCTCAAGCGACCTGGAGCAGTCGATTTGATCCGGCCCTTTTTGCCACCCTCCCGCGGCGTGGCCGCTCAGCCCCAGCGCTTGCCTGCAGAGGCCAGTGCATGGATTCTGAGACATACTAACTGATTGTACGCATGTACGCCTTGGCAGCCACGGTTTCGGCCGAAGCTTCTGATCATTCTTTTTTGGATTCCCACCAACGGCGCCAGCGCGTCGTTGCCGGCATGCCGGACATGGTTGGCCTTGGCCAGTGGCCTGCGATTTGCGTTCACCATCTTTGTCTTTCAGACTGGACCTTGAACGTTGCGGCAGCATATCTCCACGCATCGCCCCTGTCGAGTGCCGAGGCTGGTACGAGTGTGTCTCGCACACGTCATCGAGCAGGAATTCCGCGCGGCGACTGTGCGGTCAACAACAGACAACTCTACCGTATGCCGTCATTATGTTCCCGCGATTTTGGCCACTAAAGTACCATCCTTATTTACGATTTTGGTAGCGCCCCTTGCATTTTGCGTCTGCACTGCATGAATGAGCGGTAACCAGCGTAGGACAGGAGCGATAAATGCTTCCAAGTCACCCTCTGCTTTCATAGCCAGATTGTGTACTCCGGCAGCGTTCTCGTGTGTGTACACTAGAGGCGTTGATGCCAAGCGTCCATGCAACTGCGCCGCTCCATGTAACCCTGATACGGTGTGCGGTTGCGATGGCTTCTATGAAAGCCGGCAGGTCGGATGGGTAATGCTGCCCGTCGCTGTCTATAGTAATGGCATAATCATAGCCCAGCTCAAGGGCTTTCCTGAAGCCGGCTTTGAGGGCATGGCCCTTACCGCGGTTAGGCTGGTAAGAAAGAACATGCAGGGGCTAACCCACGCGATGAGCGGCCGCGGGGTACGGTGGTCGTCGAATGTCACCGATATCGAGGTCGGCAATGGCGCGACCAATGTCATTCCGGCGTCGGCCCGCGCACGACTGTCGATCCGTTTTAACGACCAGCATAAGGGCGCCGATCTGGTCGCGATGATCGAACGCATCGCGCATGAGGTCGAGCCCGCCGCGAAGGTGGTGGGCAAGATTTCGGGCGAAGCGTTCCTGACCCCGCCGGGCGAGCTATCGGGGCTGGTCGCCGAGGCGATCCATGCCGAGACCGATGTGGTGGCGGGAAGCGCGACCTGCGCAGGAGCCCGCGGCGCTGCACGGCTGGGGCAGCTGGGCAGGAAGGCATTATGCAGGCGAATCGGCCAGGGAAAAAAGCCAGACGGTCGAAAGCGCAACTGGTGGAACTGATCGAGTGGAGTGTCGAGAGCCGGCCGTCCGCTTATTTGGCTGGTGGCGCTCGCCCTTCGCCAAGATGCGGGCTCACCGCGCCGCCAAGCATGCTGTCAATTCTGATCGGCACACGACCGCATCGCACGGCGTGCGTGGTGCGGACGCATGCGGAGGGAACAGATCACGCGATGAGCGTATTCGCGGCGCAAAATCACACGCACGGCATGCATGGGCAAGTACACGGGGCGCAGAGGGTTTGTCAACCCATGGCGGGCAGGGCGCTGGCCCTTCGTCTTCAAAGCGTGGGGTCACGGTTAAGGATTTAAGCGGATAAAGGGCCAAGGTACCTTCTGAGGCCGGGCCGTAGGGCCGGGTCTGGGCTACGTTCAGGAAAAAGGGTTTGAGCAGGGCCTCTGGGACGCACGCTCGCGGTTCACGGCCAGCAGGCTGATGCCGTACTGCGAGCGCATCTGCAGTTCGCCCGCGGTCTTGCCGATGAACTTGGAGGTGGGCGGGATCACCGCTCGGGATGGTTCGGCCAGGCCGAGGCACAGCAGGAGGCAGGTGGGGTGCAGCAGGTCGCGGCCGAATTCGCAGGTGCGGCTCAGCAGCACACTGACACTGCGCCTGGGGGCATGACGCTGGCCGCAACTTCGTCCAGACGGTAAAGGCGCCGCGCTCGATCATCATCATGGTCAAGGCCGGCAAGCCGGTCGACGACATGATCGAGCAGTTGCTGCCCCATCTCGAGGCGCCGCGCGGTCACCACCGCCACGAGCCCGTGCAGCCACCGCTCGAGGGGCTGCAGCCGATCTGCATCAGCGGCCGCACGATCTGCTCGAGTCTCCAAGGCGTATGAGTCTCGGCGTCGCCGCTGACTCGCGAAGACGCATCGCCGCCGCCCGCACCGCCCGCCAGAGCGCTGGCGGCGGCGACTCATCGAAGAACCGCTCGAGCGCGCCGCCGGCGGGCTCATCCGCTGCTGCAGCTGCGCGCGCGCAAGGAGGGTCGACAGCGCCGAGCGGCGCAGGCGGCGGCGCCGTTGGCCCGCGGCGCCCGCGCCCGCGGCCTCCCCTGGGGGGGCCGCCGAGTCGGCGTCGATCCGCTCAAGTTGGGAGACCAGCCGTGGCCAGTGCAGCGCGACAAACGCCGCGACGCGCCGCTCGCACTCCTCTGACACCACCCAGCCCGCGTCCACGCCGCCAGGTCCTCTTGTTGCTGGCGGCGATGCCGCAGGCAAACGCTGCCAGCGCGGCCTGCGCCTCAGGCGGCGCACCCGCGGCGGCGCCGGCGCGTCCGGGCCATGAGCTGCCACCGCCCGATCTTCCTGCAACAGCCGGTCGAGGTCGTCGAGGAACGCGTCGGTTGTGGCGCATCGGAATGACTCCCATGCCCCGTGTCCGCCACCGCGCGTGGCAGCGCCCAGCGCGGCGTGCCAAACCCGATTGGCAGCGGCGACGCTTCGGCGTGCAGCGGTAGGCGCCCGATGGCGGAGACGAGCGCGGCGAGGCGCGCGGCGCCAAACGTGTGCAGCTTGGTGGCTGCGGCGGCGCGGAGGGATAGGATCCACGTGCCGAGAGGAGGAGGTCGGACAGGCATTCCTCCCCATCGGGGCCCGCGGCCGCGGCCGCCTCGGAGAGCGCCCGCAGCTCGCCGACGAGCTCCGCGGGGCGCCGCTCGGGCAGCTGCATCTCCTCCGCCACCGCGGTGCGCCAGGCGGCAGCCACGGCGAGCGCGGCTGCGGGGCTGCTGCTGCGTGCAAGGTCGACGCCAGCGATGCAGTGCGGCATGACGACGCAGTCATGCAAGGCGCGCGTGGTGAAGGGGGCTACCCGCGGCACCGGCAGCGCTTGCGTATGTTGCAACATCCCGTGCGAGCCGTTTCATGTCGGTGCGCGTGAGCCTGAGGCCGATGGGATGGACCGCGACTCTGTGCATGGCCCTTCTCATTATGTATCAACTGATATATTTGAGATGATAAAGATCAATAGTATTCTAAGTATTTCTCAAAGGCATCGAAGGTCCGATATCGCCGGAAGATTTGAAGCCATGCGGCAAATGGATTACTCAGTCCTTGGGTGGTATCTGCCTCAAAATCCGGGGCAATGTCTCCTAATCGAAGTGACATAGTGTTGGTTTGGTTTAAGGTGTTACAAATGAAGAATTACTCTACAAAGTTAATAGACTTGAACAGAAATGGCAAAGTAATTGCTGATCGTATCTACAATGATGCTCACATGAAGCTACTGAATGTGGGCCGGCGTTGTGCGTGGGCGTGGGCGCGTTGTTGGTCGGCGCAGGCGCTGCAGCTTGCATGGAGTCAAAATGCGCGTACGCCAATCGCCTTTGCTGCAGGACTGCCGCTTCGCATCGACCTTATCGCGCGGCGCCAACTCGTTTGAGGAGGTCTCTGCAAGGAAATAGGTGATGCCGCGCCAGAGTCACGCAGCACCCCGCGCCATGATTGACTGGTGCGCAAGCTCGGCCATGCAACCCTGGGCCCCAAGGGCCTGCAAGCTGAGCCAGAACCCGCCCCTTGCACCTTGCGCCCATGGAATCGCCGACGCCTTGTCAGCCGCCAAGGGCGGCGAGGTGGACTCATCGCTCGAGGCGGGGTGCATCCATGTGGTCGTGCGCCACGCGCAGCAGGCCATCCTGCAGCGCGTGGAGGCGCCGCACGTGCAGGTGGTGGCCGCAGAGTATGTGACCGCCAGCGCGGAGCCAGGGAGGCTGCGGCGGCCGCCGCCGGTGAGGCCGCGCGCACACAGCTGCAGCATGCCTCTCTCAATGGTCCAGATGTCAAGATCGGGCTGTCGTGCGCTTGTTTGGCATTGTATCGGCGGTCAAGAGGCGCCAATTGGATCGGCGAGGCGTTGGGAATGCCCAGCATCACCGCAAATTCGCGCAAGGCAGGCGCCACGGTCAGCGCCGCGAAATAGCCGTACACGACCGTCGGCACCCCCGCCAAAATCTCCAGGCACGGCTTCACCCACTGGCGCACCCGCGGCGCGGCATATTGGGTCAGATACACCGGGTCCGGTCATCCCTGGGAATGGCAGATCCGGCGACGAGATTACCCTCTCGACCATCAAGGTGTGGGCTATCTGCCCCAGGAAGCCCATAGGGGATGATCGCACGGTACACTCTGCTTTGTTCTTAAGACAGCACTCGCGGAAAAGTGCCAGATGGGTTGGGCTCATCAACACTGGGCCGCTGGGCGCACTCACGCACTGCATGGAGCACTGAAAGCGCAGCTCCCAGACCAGCAGCCGCATGCACAATGAACGGGCATGTCAGCGCCTCCCATCATGCTCGGCCTGCCACCTGCTTCCCGGCACTTGATCTGCAGGCCCCGACAGGGACATGGCGCGCTACAGGATCCGGTGGGCGTCATGCATCGCAGCACGCGCAGCACGCGCAGCACGCGCAGCACGCGCAGCACGCACAACATGCGCAGCACGCGCAGCCCATCCCGCATACACCGGCGGCGCGCCCCGCCCATCGCCGGCGCGAATTCTCGCTCGCCGCTTGTCCATGCATCCCGAGCGTATGCCAGCCGAGTGACGCGATGCGCCCTTGGCTGCATGACCACCGCGCGGCCTGCCGCCCTGCCCTTTCCGCTGCAGTGCACCGGCGCAGGTTTACGGGGACGATGGCGCGCACCGCGACACACCGGTGGTGCAGCTGCCGCTGGAGCGCTCCCGAAGACCGCCACGCGAATCGTGCGTTTAGGTGCCTGGGGCGGCATTCATCGGCTGTGCGCGTGCGCCAAGGCACGCCCTGCCTGCGATGGCACTTCCGCGCCGGCTTGCTCCAGAATTTGCGTGCATGCGCACGCCCACGCGCGCCCACCACGTCTCCTCACCCATGCGCACGCGCGTGTGCTCGCGACCGCCGCCCAGGTGGTGGCGTCCACATTGTGACGCTGGACTGGATCAACGCGAGCCTTCTGGAGTGGCGCCAGTGTGGACATCTCCCTGGTCGTGCCCCAGCCCGTCAGCCGCCTGCGGCGCCGGCAGCGGCCGCCGCGGCACCGCCGGCGCCGCGCAGTGGGGCCGGCGAAGGGCCCCAGCTGGCCTTGAAGCGGCATTTGGGCGGAGCTGGTGAATTGCCAGCGTCTGGCGCAGCCACAGCGCGGCGGCGTGCCGGGACGACGCGGCCCGCGATCGGCGACGCGGCCCGCGCGGTGGAGGAGGAGCGACGCAGCCGGACTCTGGGCGAAATCGACATTCGCCGCGGAATTGCTCGATGGCACTGAATGGACTGCGATCAGGATCGCGGACAGGGCCCTATCGCGGAACACTGCCGCCGCCGCCAGTCGCCGCAGCAGTGGCGTGATGCATGGAATTGCAGCAGCCATCAGCCGCCGATCTTGTGGGTCCGGTATCCGGAATGCGTTGCATGCCACGCTCCATCGATTGCAGCCGCTCAAGGTCAAAGGCGGCTTGCCCGGCGTTGCAACAGAAATGAAAAACAGGAGCCGTTGGTTGCCGCCGGGAAAGGCAACGGGCGGACGCAAGCCCGGCCGTTGGGCGTGCGGGTGAGGCAGGGGAGGGCGTTGCCGCCGTCCAGGGCGGTGACAGGAGGAGGGCGGCGGGACAGAAGACGAAGATGAGGATGCCATGGCGGAGTATCATATGGAGGAGGCAGCAGCGGCGACAGCACTGCAGACGCGCGACACCTGCGGATGCGGCAGACGCAGCGTCGGCAGCAGCAGGAGCACGAGCGGCAGAGCGGCAGCCAGCGGAGGCGCACCAGCAGACGAGCGGCAGCAGCGGCAGCACCCGCGACCGCCACGCCGGCAGCGCCGCAGATTCGTCGCTTGATGCGTGGACGACGGTCGAGCCGGTCCAGCTCAGCGGGTCGGGACGACCAGCCCGACGGCTTCCCGCTCACGGACGGCGGCGCGACGGCATGTCGCCCATGCATAGCGCGCTGCCGAGCGGATGAAGCAGCAGGCGGTATATGCGGCGATTGAAGGCCGCACACGGCCCTGCCCACGCCAGCCGAGGTCGACGACAGGGATGCGAGCTATATCGTGTTCGACGGCGGCGGCGAGGAAGAAGCAATGGCGGACATGGCCGAAACGCGCGTCGATCTGCCGACCACGCAGCCGCTGCCGAGCATGACGGCTTTCTGGGCAGCACGCAGCCTGCTGGCGGCGGCTGGCAGGAAGGTGCTTCTGAGGATGAGGCGAGCCAGGGGCAAGGGGCCGGGGCCGCGGGGTGCGCCGACGCACCAGAGCTGACGGCAGGAGAGGCGGGTTTGCAGGATCAGGGCCTTATCGCCACGCGTCCTAACGGGGAACAAGAGGTGCGAGCGGCTCGCATCGGGCTGGCAACAACAGGTCACCTGGCGCGTTGCCGGCTTGCGTTCTTCTCCGGGACGATGCGGACCGATTTGGCCTGCACCGAAAGCGTGACGATCTCGCCCTGATATTCGCCCGAGACGAGTTGGAAGCTGCCGATCTTGCTCATGATGATGTCCTTTGCTGCATGTCGAGCCGCACCATCGCGGCCTCGATGCGCATGCGACGCCGCCAAGACGCCGCCGCTGCCCAAGGCGCCGACCCCAGCACTAGTGCGGAGGACGGAGGGCCCGCGCCCAGCAGCCCGGGGGGCAGCAGTGCCGGCGCCGCCGGTGCCGTGTGCGCAACGGGGTCCCCCGAGCGCCCGACGGCTGGAGGCGCGCCGGCGGCGCCGGCTGCGGCGTCCACGCCATCTGGCAATGCCGACGTCGGCGGCGTCGGCCGACCGCAATGGCGGCGCCGCCGGAGCAGCGGCGACGGCAACGCCGCCGCCGCTGCCGCCGCCGCCGCGGCTCCGACGCACAGCGCCGACGGCATCGGGGACAGCGATTTCGCCAGACCGTCGTGTGGATCCGGGCGGCGGCTTTGGATCCTTCCACATCTCCTGCGGACACATTCTCGATCAGCCCTTAAGCCGGTCCTGAAATCCTCGGCTCTGGCCTGTGCGCCGATTGGGGTTGGGGCTGATGCGAAGGAGGAGGACAAGGAGGAGATGGAGGACGACGAAGGGGAGGAGGAGGAGGAGGCGCTGCGATCGCTGCTGCATCAGCAGCATCCACCGCCGCCACCACAGCAGCAGCAGCAGCAGCAGCAGCAGCAGCAGCAGCAGCAGCAGCAGTCGGAGCAGCAGCAGGAGCCGCAGCAGGCGACGGCAGCAGTAGCCCAGCCTCGTCAAGAGAGTGGTGCCCACAGCCAGGGTGACGCCGTCTCAGAGGGGGCAGGACTCTCCCACGCAGAGGCGCGCCAGTAGCGGAAGTGGACGCCTCGGCAGCGGCGGCGGCAGCCGGGGTCGTCGCTGCAGCCGAGCAGCGAGCCGCGGCGGCTGCAGCGAGGGCGACGCCGGATGCGACCGCCCGCGCCAGTTCCAATGAGCACAAGCCGCCGAAGCGCATCAAGCGGGCGCGAAAGGCGCATGGAGACGGCTGCGGGTGTGGTGACGGGATCGCGACCACTCTGCGGAGCCCATCCGTGAGCGGTGAACTGCCGCCGTTTCTCCAGCAAGGAGCACAGCGGCCGGCGCAGCAGCGTCCGGCGCATCGCGCGGAGCAGGCGCTGGGTTCTGTGCTGGACATCACGTGTCCTGCGCATTGCGAAATCCACGAAACCCAAGACACCAGCCACAGCGCCGGCTCAATCGGATATGGAAGGGGGGCATGAAATCGAGATCACCGCGGTGCGGCGCCCTGGTCGTACGACCAGCGGGAGGAGCCATGGTCTAGATCGTATGGGCATGCGCTGGGCAGCGCAGGAGGCGGCGCGGGGCGCCAAGCGCGGCGGCAGCCGAGAGGCGATGAAACAGAAGTTCGATGCGCATGTCGCCTCAGGACTGGTGCGCTTCGTGACCTTCCACCAGAGCTTCGGCTACGAGGATTTCGTCGAAGGCATCCGTGCCGGCACCAATGATGTCGAGGGAGACCGAAGGGGCGCGCGGTGCGCAGGGCGCGCGGCAGGCGCAACCGCAGCTGCGGCAGCCCCGCTCGAGGCGGCGGCACGGCCTGCCGGGCGTGCGGGAGCGAAGCGCGGCAAGCGGGGGCGAGTGGAGGAGGATGATGGTGATGAGGGGGAGGAGCAACAGGCTGCGGATGAGGAAGGCCCACCAGCGGCTCAAGCCACGCCAAAAAATCGAAATAGCCATCGCGGCGCCAGCGGCGGGCAAGCCGCGCCCCCACGCCGCTGGCTGGCCCAGG
>NNCB01000375.1:0-18823 GCA_002317545.1 Scenedesmus quadricauda | reverse complement strand
CCTCCCCACGTTCTTCCAGATTTCGGCATCGCCCAGGTCAAAGCTGCAGCGGCAGTTGGACTCCGCCACCGTGGCGTACGCTCGGGCTCGAGACGATGCCGTAGACGCCATCAGCAGGGGTGGCGCAGCGACGCGAGCTTCTCGGCCTCGCTGTAGACCTCGGCAGGGTTCGTGTCGTGGCCCTTCGGCAGAGATTGCGAGCATAGCCGCTGCATGCGATGCTGGGCGACGCATAGCGAGGTCACCGAGATGGGCTTTCGTTCGCATTCGTGGATGAAGAGGTCGACCAACATCTCCACGCATCCCCGAAGAGTTCGGGCGCGCCGCAGCAGTTGGGCTGGCGGAGGAGCCGTCTCCGCATCAGCGCGGGCACTGGTGCAGCATCTCCTTCAGTGCCACCTCGACGCCCCGCCACTTGGCCAACCACACGCTGCCAAAGCAGCCGCGGCCCAGCTCCTTGACCTGAGGCATCCGCGGCACATGCACAGGCAGCCAGGGTCGGCGGCTGCCTGTGGGGAGCCAGAGACAAACGAACCCAGCAAAGCTCAACAAGCACCACCGCCCAACACTGCCCCTTAACCCCCCACGCGAACAGCTGCGCTCGTGATAAGCACCTGCCGTGATGCTGCTGCGCCCATCGAGCACATCCGCACCTCGCCCCGCGCTGGCCACATCACCTTGACCAGATCATCCGCCTGATCTGCTGTAGTCCGTGCCAATCTCGGCCCCGCTTTTTCTGAAAGTACCTCTTCTGCTCACGCTTCACGACGTGTATTTTGCTGCCAACCGCAAGCTTGAGGCCTCCAAGCTTCTTCTTGCCGCCGCCACCGCCGCCGCCCACAGCTGCTACTGCTGTTGGCGCTGCGCCTTTGCCAGGCACGGCTGGCGGCTGGGCGGGCGTCGGGGGCGCGCCCACTGCTGGCATTTCGAGCTGCTGGACTTTTGCATTGGCGGTAGCCGGTATAAACGCAGCCGGGCATTGTGTTTAGCAATGCTTCATATCGGACCCTCCCTCGCAACTGTCGCATCATGCTCATGATTTTCATCCTGAATCATCGCTTTCACACAGGCGTTGGTGCCGCCCGCCTGCACTGCCTCAGCGCTCACCTGCAGCGCCATCGCCCTCCTCCGGCCCGCTGCGGTCCTCCACCAGATCCGCCAGCGGTGCATCCGCGTCGTCGTCGCCGTCCGACCCCGTCGCGCGCCGCCGCGTGCTGGTCCGAAACTTGTCCTTGAAGCTCAGGCCCTGAGCCAGCGCTGCCTCAACCTGGCGTTCAGGTTCTGGTATGCGTCGTTCAAGTCGCGAGCCATGGGCCATGCGCACGGCGTTTCAGTGAGTGTGGCATTCTACTCGGCGACTCAGTTCTCAATCATTCCTGGAATGGTTCCGGCAACTTCCCGCTTGCATGCCACCTGTTCAGACTGGATGCAAGTGCTTGCATGCGCACGCCTCAGGTTCGTGTGCATCCTGCTGTTGAGCATGCGCACCACCCAGTTATGCTGGCAATCAAGGACGCCTGCTGGATGAGCCCGGCATAGCACCTCGATTTCAACTTCGTTGATCCTTTCGCTCCTCGGCCGCTGGAGCGCCACCTCTGGTGAATCGAAAACTGGCGAACCAATTGTTGGTCGTAGCGTCTTCGGTGTCATCCGCAACGTGTCGGTTCCGCTTGGCATCGCTTCGCCGGACCAGCCTGAAATTTCGTCGACGCGGTGGCGCACCATATTCGATCACAAGCGAAAGCTCTATTTCTTCGAATCCGCAACCACGCCCAACACCTTCTGGGTCGATCTGAACAAGGTCGACTTCACTAAGGAGACGGGGAAGATCCGCAGGCTCGATCTCGGTGTCGATCAGGCGAACGCCTTTTCTGGCGACGTCTTCAATTCGAGGCGCGCCCTCCGTTTGCCAGCCGAACCCATGCTCGCGCAATCTGATCACCTCCAGACCTCACAGGCGTGGTGATCATCATGTCCCGCATGCTCGCCGACGGCGTGCTCGAGCGCGGCGGCGATCCGCTTCGCGTTGCGCCGGCGGGCTGCGCCCGGCCTCGAACACCACGTTCCCGCTGTTGAGCAGGGTACGCACGTCGCTGAAACCCAGCGTGCCGAACAGCGCCTTCAGTTCGACCATGGCGATGCGCTTGGCCTTGCCGACGTTGATCCCGCGGAACAGGGCGACCTGGATCGCCATGTTCAGACTTCCCCCCTCCACGGCAGAGATGTCTTTGGCCTTCACGGTAAACAACGTTAGCCTTATTCGCGGAATATTACTACCAGTTTGGAGATCGTATGCGCGACAGCAGGAATTCTTTTACCCTGTGGGCCTGGATATAGAAACCGGCGGTCACGTATTCCAGTTGATGTTCTCCAACTCTACAGGCGTTTCAGAACGCTCGGTAATTGGAAGCACCACAGAGCGCTGGGAGAAAGGCCAGGTACATTTCTGCTGGCTTTAATATTTCCAAGACGTGTTTCAGGTATTAAGAGCAAAAATCTAAGCTGTATGCTTCACATACCCTTGTGAAATAGGCGTAGGCAATCGGCGCTCTGGTCAGCGGTGTGTTACCGGCGGAACGAAGGCCTGATCAACAATGGGCTGTACGACCAAAGAAGCCCAGTATGCGAACGGAGATGGATATCACGCTTTGTGGCAGCGGTCAGGGGCCGGTAATGCCAAGTGGTTCATATCATGAAGACGATCCCCTGGGCTGCGGAAAAGCTGAATACCTTGCTTTATCGTACCGATCGCTGCTGTTATCACTTAGACCTCTGCGGCGTACGTTATTACAGGCATCCTACATAATAGGGAACCAATTAAGCTAATCCAAAATCAGATACATCCCCTACCTATCAAAGGCATTAAACTTCGATAAAAATGAAACAGAAAATTTACATTTTATTTTTGATTGCCTCCTGGCATGGCCTGACAGAGCCCGCATCAGCGCGGGACAATGATGAATGTCACGGCGATGGGCGAGAAGCAAGCGATCAGTCCTGGACGTCGAGGCGCTAGGGAACAGCGGCGCGGGCTCGGGGTCAGTGGGCGGCGCCGCCAGGCGGCCTGGCGCTCCGTGACAGCCGGCTCGGTGAAGAAGAAGACGTCGTCACCGTCACCGTGCTCGAAGTGCGCGATAACGGCCTCGAGGTTCAGGCGGGCGAAGACGGCGTCACCGGCTTTATCAAGCGCGCACCTCGAGCGGCCCGCGACATGCCACCCTGGCTGACACTGCCATGGACCGCGACGCGCGCAGTACAGCACCGCAATCGCGCAAGCGTGCACGCAGCCGCGTTTGCAGTTCCACATCTATCGTTGCCAGTAACCCGCCCCTACCCTCACCCGCCCTGCCGCTCGTCCTCGCTGCGGTGACGGCCGGGTGTGGTGGGCGCGCAGACCGTGCTGGGCGGCTTCCTGCTCGCGATCATCGGCGGCCATGATGCGCGCTTCACGCCTGCCTTTCCCGGGGACCGCTTGCCGGCGAACGATGCTGCGAAGAGGATGTGATGGCTGAACCGTGGCGACGGCCTGCATTCCCCTTGGCACACTGCGAGCGCGCGCCCAAGCGGCGCCCGCCTTGGGCCAGCTGCCGCGCGCGCTTTGCATCATCCGCGCCGCGCATTGGCCTGGCCGGCCCGCGCGCGCACTTCGCCTTTTCGAGGAACTAAGCGGCACCGGCAAGAGGGACGCTTCTGATCGTCATCGCCGGGCGCGGGGCGCCGGGGAGGTCAAGGCACCGTCTCATTCTCCGGCGTCCCGCCCAACCGTGCTTTTCTGCGGCACCGCACCGCATACGTGAGCGGGCAGCGTGTCCCGGTGGGGCAGGGGCATCGGGCATCTCGATTGCTGCATGCGGGCGCTGTGCTTGCGCATCACGACATGCAGTACCCAATCCTTCACTGGCCCTCACGCATGTACTGGTGCATGACGACGCCTGCGCACAGGTCGAGGCCGAGGATACGCTCATCCCAGGCCGAGTGTCGAGAGATGATCTCATACACCGCTGAGCTGAGCGCGGCCCCTGGCAGACGGCGCAGCTGCGAAGCGCGCCGCCGTTGAGGTCGACGCCGCCGCTGACGAGTGCATGGGTGTGCTCGGGGCGGTAGCAGTGGTGAATCGGTGTCTGTGTGCCGGGTGGGGCTTGGCGCTGCAGGCACACACGACTTGTGTCAAGCATACCTCAGGGATTGCAATTAAGCAGCAATAATAAACAATTTTAAGCAGTATCAGCAGTAGCCTCTAAAGGATAGCACTGCGTTTGCACGACTTTCAGGGCACGCCTACAGGCTGAACTGGCGCCAACGACCCAAGCCGACCCCCTGTCCTGGCCACAGGACGGACTCGGCCGGCTGGTGGCGTCTGGCTGCAAAGACACTGACCTCGGTAAGCTTCAGGCCAGATGCGCTTCATCACGCAGGGCTTGCGTCCGTCCAGGATGCACGGGCCTTCATCGGCCGTTGCGTGGACGCGCACGCGCCGGCTCCGACACCGCCGCGCCTGCCGCCGCGCTGCAGGGGCCGGGCATCGCGGGGCGAGGCCGGCGCACCAGCATCGCCTGCAGCTGATCTCTCGGCCCAGGTAATGCGGCAGCGGCAATTCGTGTGGAATGTGCGAGATGTGTGCGCATTTTCCTGCTGGAGCGATTTCGTGACCGAAACGCCCAGCAAGATAAGGAATCCGGCTTGTGCCAGTAGCTTGTTTGGGCTTGGCAGCTGCCGGCTATGCGCAGATCTTGACTAACAGGCGTCCCCACATTTGCTGCTCTGCTCGCTCGCCCTGGCAGCGTCCGCCTTTGGATGAGCCGATCGCAGGGCTGGATGTCGCGAACGCAAACAAGGTAGACCACACATTGTGGGGTCTTCATGGCACGTTGAGCCCGAACAATCGAGTCGAGCCTCCTGTATGGTCCAGAATATTGGTTTTATCGAGCTCCAACAGCCGGGCCGACTAGGTGAGCTTGTCCGTGCTAGCAGGTGGTGATCGCCTGACGGACGTCAGCGGCGAACGGCGCTCCGTGGGGCGCCACCGTCGCTCGCCCACCGAGCTGGGCGCAGACACCGACAGGTGAGGCGGCTCATCGACTCGACAGCGAGTTTTGTGCTGCATTACACTGCGTTGCTTCACTCTGCGTCCCCACTCCACAATTGACACCCTGCCAGCTTGAAAGCCACGTTACGGCGGCTTGAAAGCCCCAGCCTTCACCGACCCTGATCCCTCGTCGTGCTGTGCGCGCTTTGCAATTCCCAGCCTGGCGGTGCTGCTGCGCGGTCGGGCGGTCTACTGGGGCCCGGGCGGCGACGCAGCCCTGCGCTACGCTGCGTCCCTGGACCTTCCCGCTGCCTCGAGCCTGAGCAGCACGGGGACCGGAGCGGTGAGCCTGCTCGCGTGGCTGGCGCCTTCGACTGTTCAAATCGGGTTTCTTATAAATTAGACACGATGGGTCGCTATGCATTTCTTTGGCCTGTAGATACGTTGTACTGCTGCTCGGCCACCATCCTCATCTACACACACGCCACTGTCCCCCGGAGTGGCTGTGCGAGCTGTACGCCGCCGCTGCTGAGGACGGCAGCAGGCCGCATGCCCTGGCAAAAGCCCACGACGCGTCGCGCGCGCACATGGTGAGACCCGGAGCCGCCCCCTGCGGCTCGTGGCACCAAGGTAAAGTGCTTGCCGTGCCGTAGGCTGGCTTGAGTCTCACACGTGAGCAAATGTCGCCGCTCGTTTGACCGACAACCCGTGTGAAGGCGGTAGTACGATTTGAATACAACAGCAGCACAATGCCCACTAAGACCACAAGCACGGCGGCCGGCGCGTAAAGAAACCAACCGCGATATCGTGAGGGCACCGTCTTCGAAGAACCCGGCGACAGAGGCCTGTCGGCTATCGGCCATGACCCTGCGACCATCGCGTAGCTGACAACAAAGGAAAATATCCCCGCAACAAGCCCACCTCGTGATCCGCCCAGCCTCGCTCCGGCTGCCCTGCCGCCTTGATGTGCGAAAAGCAGCTACACGCCCACGCAAACGGCTTGCCTCGTCTCCATTTTAAAACCACCCCGCCCGCGCAGTACCGGGCCGCACGCGCTTCACAAGCCGAGGTGGTTGACGCGCGCATCCCCGCCTACCGGCTCATCGCCCTGGTGCTATCGGCCCTGTACTTCGGCATGGGTGCGCCTCCCTTGACGTTACGCATCCTTGTTCCAAAGGCCGGGCTGCACAGGGACCCCGCCGAGCCAGTGGGATCGACGTCGTGTGGATCGGCGTCTTCACCTTTGTCTATCTGATGGGAGTGCTGCGATGAGCGCCGATCCCCACGCTGCACACGGTCATCACGAGATCGAGATGCCGCACGCGACGATGCGCGATTATGTCATCGGTTTTGTCCTGTCGGTGATCCTGACCGCCATCCCCTTCTGGCTGGTGATGACGATGCCGCTCAGCGCCGGTGCGCGGGCGCGCCGCCGCATGCCGCAGCCCTAACCTATGTCGACTAGTGCCGCAAACGAGCGTCCCGCTCTTCGCCATGTTGATGCACGCGCCAATCGACGGCGCGGCTTACCGGCGACCCTGCTGTCGGGCGCGCGATCTCGCCGCCTTCGCGCCTCGGCACGCTGAAAAGAGCCGACTGTCCCGGGAGTGCGCCGACGGGCTGTACCACCGACCCACCTGCCTCCTTGCGAAGCTTGCCGAGCGTGAGCGGATGGTAGCTCCAAGCACGGGGGGCGAACGCGAGGCCCTGTCTCTTGAACAAAGCCGTGAGTGTTCGCCGGGAACTGGCGTCTGCGGCGGCTCACAAGGCGTGCTCAGCATCGCCTCGCTTCTGTTGGCATGCTTGACGCGACGCTTCTGCGGTTATGTCACCGCGTGCCGCCCGCTGCCCGCAGAGATCGCGGTGTCACCCCAGTGAGCATCGTGGCGGCCGCCATCGTGTTCAGCCTGTGCAAGGTCCAGGGCGCCCTGGGGGTCTTCATGCTGGCCACGTGGTCCGCGTTCTGCTGCGGCATCGGTGCGTCGCGCGGGCACGCGCGCGCGCCGGCCCGCCCAGGGGTGCGGTCGCGTCCCTCGTGGCCAGCTGCTTCGTGCGTGCGCACCGGGCGTGTTATCAAGGGGGCGTGTTACCTGGTGCACCCGCCGTCCCGCCCCTTGGCTGGCTGCTCTGCCGGTCGGTGCGTGTACGTTTCCGCTCGCAAGCTCCTGCCGACCTCATTCTCATTCGACGCAACCGCGCATGATGATCGCGGGCAGCCCTGGCCTACGCCGTGGCGCGTGGTCCCCCACCTTGACATCGCCTGCACTGTGCTGCCGATGATCGTGGGCGGCAGCTGTTGTTCGCAGGCTGCCTCGTACCGGTGCGTACTCGCGTCACCCGGCGCTGATGGCCACTACTTTAAACCTGCCTGGTTCGGCTGCATCACCGCCAGGGCCTGAACTTCTGGCCCATTTGCGTTCTGCATCGCTGGTTGCCGACTAATCCCTTCAGCCACAGGTTCTTCAGCCTCCATCAAGCGTCAAGGCGAGTTGCAGCCACGTCGCTTCACCACTTGCCGCGCCTGCCCTGCCCCCCCCCCCCATCGCCTCACACCGACGCCGCCCAACGTTGCAACGCCCGCAGCTTGTGGACGTCCCGCGGTGGCTGATCTGGGTGTCGTGGCTCAACCCGCTGCGCTACACCTGGGCGTCAGGTGGGAGCATGAAGAATTGCCAGATCAGGCGGCCATGGCTCGCGCCGCCCCGACTGGTGCGCCGCGACGACCCGCTCGATTTCGGCCATGTCGAACCAACCCGAACGCGCAAGCGTCGAAGAACTCGCCAATGCCTTCGCCTGTTCGATCAACGGCCCGCGGAACCAGTGCGATACGGGCGTCACGAATCCCATCTTCGGGCGGTAGAGGATGTCATGCGGCAGACCGTCCGGTGTATTTCCAGATGATGGCGAAGACCGCATGAGCAACACGGGCATTGTTTGAGCATTTCTTTGCAGGGTTTCGGTATGGCGGCAGCAGGGATGACGTCAGGCGCCGCCGCTGCCGCTGCTGAGGCGGGGGCGCCCTGCTGTGCTCAGGCGACGCTTGCACATGGCTTCCGGCCTCGCAAGGTCGCGATTGAGTAAGCGGTGAAGATCTCTATAGCAGCGATTGATGCTTACAGACCTAAGCCAGGACACAATTCTGGCCGGTGTATAATCGCTATGATGCTGAAATGCGTGCAGTCAGAAAAGGGGGGGGGGGGCGTGCGCTCGCCACAGCGCTCTCTGCCCATGCACGTGACATTACGTGCTGCAAATGTCGTGCAATGCCCTTGCCGAACTGCCGTGGCGACGCCATGGGAGTCGCTGAGCGACTCCCATGACAAAGCGAGTGTATACGGGCACTGACACGGCGATCCTCGTTTCGGTATTGCATGACGGGCTTGGCAAGGCTTGACGCTGTCTGCACGGCTTCCGCCAGCCCTGCTTGGTCGGTTGCACCTGCGACTGTGGCCGGAAGCATGCCCAGATCGACGCGCGTTCGATCCCCGAATTGGGGTTGGAGCTCGGTCCGGCTGACCTTTTCAGCACACTGGCACACTTGCCCAAACGGGCGCCGCACACGGCGTTTGCGGTGATGCGCAACTGAGCTCGAATTTGGTGCGGCGCCGAAGGAAAGGCAGGCCATGGATCCTAAAGCAAGTGCAGGATGACGATGCTATGAATGTCGCTCTTCGGTCGCTAGCAGTCACTCAATCAACCCACAGCAAAACGCCCGCGGAAATCCGCGGGCGTTCTGTCATCCGACGGCGGCGGCGACCTTAGCCCTTTTGAAGCCCAGGCCGGCCTGCCTCTGCCGTCGTGTGACCGCCAAATAGCCGAATTTGCAAGCGCTGGCGCGCCTGCGCACAGATGCACGACGCCGCTCCTGGCTTTCGTGCATCCCCGTGCCCGGCCGGATGGTAGGTTCCTGCACATATGTGCGGTGCCTTCTGTTGCCATGCTCTCCTTGCGCCTTGCCTCACTGCCCGTCCAAGAGCGCATGCAGCCACCTGGTTGCATAGCCCTGGACTCTAGACGTTTACACACTGATGCAGCCTGCAAACTGCAGTGACATGTTGCTCGATACATTCAAACTGCACACCCGCTGTTCTGGTGCGCGTGCCCCCGGCTGCCACCGCTGAATGTACGTGTGTGCCAATCGCGGCAAGCCCCGACCCCGCTGCGCTCCATCCGCCAGGGGCTCCTCAGCAACGCCATCCTGACGGCCATTGCCTACCTGGCTATTCGGCAGCTAAGTACCTACTACGACACCCGCACCATCGTGCTATCGTTCATGCTGTCGGGGCTGGTGATGCCCCTGCTCTCGATGGGCCTGGGCGCTTATTTCCCCCACGAAGGCCTCGACTTCCTGCTGGGTACTTTTCGCAGCCTGTTTGCGGCAGGCTTTGTAGGTGAATTTGTGACGTGGGCTCCCCCGGGCTTTCGGACGCGCTCCTGGTGGTATGCAGCGCGCACGCGGTTGTTTCGCCGTGCGCAAGCGCCCGCTCGATCGCGTCGTAGGACCATTTCCCTGTTTCATTTAGCAGCGTACTGGCCATGGCCCGGTATGCCGCTGCCGTGCACACCTCCACTGCAGGCTATCGCCGTGCCAGGTGTGTCTTCGCCTCTGCGATCGTGCGGCAAACTTAAAGCGGATGCGCTGTACAAACGTGAAGGAACTGGTACGTCAATATGAATGTTACCTTTCGGATGGCCTTTCGCCTGCGGCAATTTGGCTAGCATTTCATGTTGAGTTTTATGCGGCGGACTGGCGCGGGTGATTCATACGGCCCTCCGTACGTGATGTTTTCAAGCCCCAGGAGCTTTTGCTCGTAGTGGCGTGTGGAAGGCATGAAAAATACCCCTCAGCTGAATGTCAAAAGTACCTTTACGGGCTAGCGCGATCAAGCAGTCCAGTGAGGCACTGCATCGCAATAAACCAAAGTACCCCATTTTGATTTTCGAGCCATGCCGATCTCTGAACAGTATCGCTCCCTGGTAAAGGCCAATTTTGCCCCTAATCGATGTATGGCATCGCTACGAAACTGGCGCTCATGCCCGGTCAGGAAAATTAATGTAAGCGGCACCAGTATGGGCAGCTATCCGATCACCGCGAATGCATACAGCCAACCCAATTCGTACAAAGTGATAGACGTGCCATGTCTGCCTGTGCGCCATTTTGCCTGGGCCGTGAGCGCCGCAATACAGTTTTGTTGCAGTGCAGTATTGCCCCTGTGCCGTTCCATCGCACTGCATATCCATTGTTTAGACGCACCTGCAACAACAGTTCCTCGGAGCCCTGCACAATGACAAAGTTCAGCGCAGACTGCATCGGCACTTGCTTGCGAGTGACCCCTCCCCCCGATGCAGCTGGCCGCTGCGCGGGGCGGTGGGCGCGAGGCATTGTCGGTCAAGTCGTTTCGACCGTTCCAGCCCAGACATGACGAATCGCGCGTGATCAGGGCCTGTCAGAAAAACGGAAGATGGCATGCATAACCAGGACTACCAACATGGTGGACGGGCACTGCCAAAGAGCAGCAACGCCAGAGGCGACGCCGTCGAGCGCGGCCTGATGGTGGTCCGGGCCTGCTGACGGCGCCGGGGTCGGGGGCGTCATGGGTGGAGGGCTCGGCATGCTCGTGACGAGAAGTGCCGCCGGCGCCGGCCGCGGGGCGCGCGTCCGGGGCAGCGGTGTCGCGGGCGGGTGTGGCCGCCGGCGGGGCCTTGTAGGGCTTGAGTGAGGGCGGCAGCCAGGCCACGCAGGGGGCAGCGCCTCGGCCAGGGCCTGCAGGGGAGGGCAACGCAAGCACCGCGCGCGACTTGGCGGGACGGTCAAAAGAGAGTCAGAGGTTGCGGCCAGGCTGTGATGCTGCGTGTCATCGGGTGTCGCATGCCGCCTCTCTGCTGCTCAAGCGCCCGCAGCGGCCCAGGGCAGCCCCCAGCGGCGGTGCTGCACCCACCCGTGCGTCCATCTCTGTGCTGCGGCGTTGGCGTCGACGTGGTGGCACACCTCCAGCAGGAGGCGCAGCACGTTGGCGCTGGCGGGCGGCAGGCGTGCGGCCACTGACCCGACTTGGCTGCGGAGGCGGGTTGCAATACCGGCCGGCCATGGTAGGGTTGCGTCGAGATGAGCATGAGCCAGCAGAAGTGCGCGGGCTGCGTGTTTAGCAGCAGACTGAGGGGACGAACCACAGTGTGCCGGCCTGGCAACGACACGAGTACGCAATCAGCACACAGCCCTGAGCTCACCCTAGGTCTCCTGCGGCAATGATCCAGTCTGGCAGCAGCTTGCAGGTGAGCAGGGGCTCCTGGAGGCCTGAAAATGAGCGTAGTTGGGAGGGAGTCAAAGCGCAGGCTTAGAGTAGGATCAGGGCAAAGACCGACGCAGCGAAGGTGCATCAACGTTGAGCTTGCCTGGCAAGGCCGCCAACCAGCCCGCTTGTCAAGCGGCCAGCCCCTTGCGATGTACTCACCCAACAGGAAGCGCTTGAGCAGGGCCGCCACGACGTGGGGGCTGGTGCCTGGCGGAATAAGCGCCATCCGGCCGTCCGCTACACAGATTGAGCGCATTGAGAGTGAGAGAGGTGATGATGATGAGTAAGGCAGGGGTACTTCTCTGCGCGATGGCAACAGCACGTGCACAGGGGATGCGCACAGCAAGAATGCACGGAGTTGCGCAATGTGCATGCAGGTTCACAACCACAAACCCACTCACCCAGGCACATACCCACAAGCCCAACCACCCATCCACAACACAAGAAAACACACACACACACGAACACACACATCACCATGCCCACAAACACGCTCATGCATTGACACACGCACACGCACACGCACACGCTCACCCACCCACCCACATATACCACACACCAACGCAACCACCCATCCACACACAGACACACACAGACACACACACACACACACAGCACCATACTCACGAACACGCCCGTGCACATCACACGCACATACAGGAACACACAACACACAGATACACAAAAGGCACACTGTTCCACAGGTTCCGTGATCTCAAGCCACTCTTCATCCGCTCACCCAGAAGTGTGGAAACAGCCTCCACCTCCTCGTGCGGCGCCTCGTCTTTAAAGATGCCCGCCACGGCGACGCCGCCGCCCACCGCCAGCGCGTGCACCGTCGAACAGGTGGCGGCAATGGCGCTGTTCCTGACCCGCGAGAGGCAGCACATCGCCGGCGGAACCTGAGCGTCGACGGCGGCTGGACCGCGGCTTAGGGTCCGTACTCAATTACGGCGCTGCAATTGAGTACGGACCCTAAACCTTGAGCATTCTCCTTTCCCCTCCTAAGGTTAACGCAACCGGACCAGGGGGGGGACAAAGGCCACCAGGATGTTTGCACTCGCCGCTATAATGCTCGCCCACCAGCAGAGGGTCCCCGTGGCGAGCCGCGTGACCGTCTGTGGCGGTGCTGACGAGGCCGAGGCTGGTCTGCCGCGCGATGGCGCCCAGCCTTATTGGATGCGGGCTAGCGAAAGCGGCGGAGGCGATGGGGGTCTGCATCCTGGAGGGTGAACGCGTCGAAAGAATTGTCGAATTCGACGACGGGTTGATCGGGCTGTTCACCGACCGGTGATATCGACAGTGTCGCGCCCAAAAGTGACGCCGCCCCAATCCCGCCGATGTCGAGGCAGCGCTGACCCGCTGGCCCGAACATTATCAGACCGCCGCCGACGGCGCGGTGCCGATATGGAAGTTAAGGCATGGCTGACGTGAAAGTCTCTCCCTCCAAGACGGAAGGCGACCGTACCCGCGACCGGATCGACGTCGCGCCACGCTTTACGCAGGCCGACGTCATTCGCCTGAACAATTTGTTCCGCGGGCAGGACCTAGCTTGAGTCGACCGCATGGGCCGAGGGGAGCAGCGGGCCAAAGGGGCTTTCGGCGCAGCATGCATGTTCTTGCGTTCGATCAGCGGGCTTCACGCATGTACAGCGCGGGCATAGAGGTCAACGCCGGGACATTGGAAGACTGAACCAGGCAGCGGGTGCAGCTTCAAACGTGCACTGGGATGATGTCGGCGTTCGCCTGTGCGCTTCCCGACGTCGAGATGCTCTCCTTTCTATGGCACCCCCTGTCCCAGCTCAACGGCAAGGCGCTCAACGTCGGCGCCCCAGCGCCACCCTCAGCACTTGCCCGGGCCGTGGGCGCGGGCGCGTCGGCGGGCTCCTCTGGGTCCGATCCAGGCGCTGCCGCCAACGCCGCTTCATTGTTGTACCGCGTCGAGAATATTCCGAAACAGACGATCGCCGACAATTTCGGGTTTCACCTGCGACGGTCGACAAGCATTTGCGTGCACTGGCATTCCTCACTCGTCGTACCAGCAAATAACTAAAGGGGCTGGTATACTCAATCCTCACTTTATCAGACTGCTTATAATAAAATTTGCCTTTCGAGCTTACTTTATCATTCAGCATTTTCATATTTTTCACCTGGTCCCTTGCATCAACATCTTCATCAACCCAAGGTGTCCCGGATGTCGATCGATCACGCAAGGGCCGCATTCGCCACCAAAAGCGTGATCGACCACAAGGTCGAATTCATCGACCTGCGCTTCGCCGACATGCGCGGCGTGCAGCACCACGTCACGTATCCCAAGTCGATCGTGGAGCCCGGCCTGTTCGAGGACGGCAAGATGTTCGACGGCAGTTCGATCAACGGCTGGCGCGGCATCCAGAACTCCGACATGGTGCTGCTGCCGGACCCGTCCACCGCGTTCCTGGATCCGTTCACCGCCGATACTGACGCTGGTGATGAGGTGTGCGTTTGATCTGGGCAAGCACGCGTGCCATCGACAGCGCTCGGGGCAATGCCGCTTGATGACCGAAAGCCTCGAAGGCGGTGCCCAACTGCGGCAGGCCGTGAACACGCGCAACGGCTGGTACATGATTTATATGCGATAGCTGACGCCAGACATGGCTTCGACAATGAGCTGGCACCCCCATGGTGGGAAGCCTCGCATGCAGCGGAGCAATCGGCGCGACCGCCTCTTGCATCCAATCAATGCTGCCCTCTGCGCCGTTCGATGTGCGCTGGCCAACTTTGGCGGTGAGTGCCACACGTGCAAAGGAAGTGGTACAGAGGGTAATGGCACACCGGCAGGAGTGACAATGTGCACACGGCCATCTCGTTTAGTCAACGCCTGAAAGGCCAGACGAACATTTGCATCGCGACCTTCTTCGCACGTCAGAAGCAACGGGGACCCGCGCTGGGCCGCCAATGTGAGCATGAACTACGATTTCGGCGCGCTCGATCTGGGTTGGACGATGCGTTACATCGGCAAGCAGACGATTGGCACCTGGGAAGCAATGAACCCGTACAAGGGTGCTTGCCCGGCCAACGGCCAGATCCCCGGCGCAGCACCTGCACCCCGAACGCATCGCGGCGGTCAGGGGTTGCAAATGGCTGCAGCGAGTTGCTGAGAGCTGCTGCTGCCGGCCGACGCTGTCGCCGCCCGCGCCGCGCTGAACGGCTGGTGTGCGCAGGAGAGCACGCCCCCATTGGTTTTGAAGAAGGATCCCGGCAAGCGTTACATCATGCTGCTGGACAGGGGGCCACGTGAGCGCTGCGGCATCGCAGTGGCGGCGCCCTGCAGCACATGGTCCAGGAGGCCCGCAACCACCAGCGGGCGCGAGCACCGCCCCGATGACGCCGCATGCGAGGCGCCGGGCAGCACGCCACGCGGAACGGCGATTATCGGCTCGATACGTCGCTCGTCCGCACGACCGAAGGAAACACCGACGTCACGCTCGTTCTCAATCGCGTCGCCGACCAGCGCGCGATCTGGTCGCAGCAGCTTCGCCTGACCCAGCAGGAAACCCCGGAATTCTTCGCGATCGAACCGCTGATTGCCCAGCTTGCGGGCGATTATGGGGTGATCGTGCGCGACCAGGTCCAGCGCCAGCCCGACGGTGGTGCCGCAGGACGAGGGCGCGGCCAGGTGGGGCCCGGCGTTGGGGGCGCCCCGGGAGGGCCCTGCCGGGATAGCAGTCGGGTGGCGAGCGGCCGACCTGCAGCGCTTAGGCAGCCGCAGATGTCGCCGGTGCAGCCCAGCAGCCGTCACCTACGCGGGCGTGGGGACATGTCACGAGGAGGCAGCATAGCAGGCAGCCTCCTTCAAAGATGCTGGCAAGAGCTTTGCAGTACCTCAGGAGCAGCTCGGTCTTTTGTCGTCCGGATGCGCGACTTAGCTACCGCGCCTCACACACACAGCCCGCCGACGTCGACACCACCGACATCGTGGTGCGCCCCGGGCAGGCAGCTTCCGGCCTGACGTCCGCGCCGGCCTCATCAGCCGCAGGACGGCGCTATACCGCGCGGGTTTGAGCGAGGATGTGCCCGAAATCAGCGGCGTCAAGGGCGACCGCTTGCCCGCGGTGCCGAAATTCAGCGGGGCGCTGCGCGCCGATTATGAATTCGAACTGGGTGGAGGCAACCAGCCACGCTTTGAGCGATCTGGGCATGTGCTACTGCCCGCATTCTGTGGCGCTGCTGGCAGGTCGGGCTCGGCAGTTCTCGATGCGGCCGGTGTCGGAGACGGCTTATCCGGCGCTTGGACTGGGGCTGATCAGTTGACCCCGCATGGGACATGCATGAGCGGCGCTTTCTGCGACGCGCGTGCGCAGGTGGAATGGGAGCTTTGGACCAACAGCAACGACGAGTGCGGCTCGGTGTGCGACACCCAGCAGCGCTTCATCTCCGCGTTCAAAGCGTCCGGCAAGCAGCTGCAGATCAAGGTGGGGCGCGGGCGCGGCCGATTCGAACGCACGTGCGTCGGGCGCACGGCGGGGTCGCACGCAGCCTGGTGGCCCGGGCAGGGGCGTTTGCCATTGGCCTGAAAGGCGGCCGCCCCATGCCTGCTGACGTGGCAGCGCGCATCCGCGGCCCCCTCGACCCGCCGCCGCCGCTGCTATCCGCTGACCTCACCAGGGTCTGGTGGACTTCCGGCCGCAGCTATGATCTGGGATCCAGAGCGCCGACACCAAGGAGGCGTTGCGGCGATGATCCGATGGCCGAGGATCGTATCTCACGCCCCTGCTCGACCTGCTCGTCAACAATGAGGGACGTGCTCAAGGTCTTCATGCCGGCTGGGCCAGGACCAGGCGATTGGTTGATGCCGGCATAGAAGCCGGACCAGCCGCTGGCGGGCGTGGAGGAATAGATTGGGGATGCAGCGGGGCTGGACCAGTTCAGATCAGCTGCCTGGGCGGACGCGGTGACCGCCAGAACTGCGGAAAGCACAATGCCGAAGCGTTTCATCGATCCTCATGGTGGTCGAAACACTTAACTGATGGCGAGGCAAGGCGGCCACGCAGTCCCCGTGACGCTCGTCTGCCCGGTGTGGCCGTATGTGTGCGCAGATGAACGTACGCTCGCTGTGCTTCGCGCGGGTGGCGCGCGAGCGCGGGGAGCCGTGGCTGTGGTGGGAGTTTGTCGACAAGCTCGGGGCGGAGTGCCGGATGAAGGCCAAGCGTTCGCACAGGAGTGTGCGCCGAAGGTGCGGGCAGGGGCGGCGCACCGCGATGGTCATTTCTATGATATGATGTGTTACTCATGATATTGTTGATATATAATTAGGGTACATGCCGCCGACCCGTTGTCAGGAGGCCGGCTGATGCCTTTTCTGTGACGGCCGACGGCGGAGGCTCCGCCCCTGCAAAAGCATGCCCTTCCACGCACCATCAAGGTACAGCCTGGGCCCCGCCGGGCGCGCAAACCCGAACAAACCCCCGGCCGCGCCTCATTGCCAGGTCTTCGACGCGGTCGCCGGCGACAACCTCGGCGGCCCCGACCATCACCCCGCGCGAGCAAATAGCCCGCGATCGGCGAGATTTGAGGCGGTGTGCTACGCCCCCATCAGGAAGGCGGCCGCCCAGACCGGCGACATGGCGATAGCACTGTGGCGATCCTGCCACTGACCGCATCAACAAGGAGCGGTACGGGGGCAACCTATGAGCCGGCATCGTGCTGCGAGCGCTGTGCGCGGCGTTCCCCACGGGGTCGGAGCCGGCGGTGTGCACCGAGACGTGGGTGTCGAGGACGAGTGCTCGTAGGGCGGCGTACGGCTGGAGGACCTGAAGCAGCGCGTGACAACGGGGCGTCCTCCGAGGTCGGTTATGGCGAAGGGATCGCCTGCCGATCTTGCGGGGGCGAAAACTCAGGGGGTCGATGCCGCGGCGGTGTTGACTGGGGCAGCGCCGCGCGTCAGGACGCGCGCTGCCGCGTGCTGGTGGAGGCTCGACCGCATTTCGCTGCATGTGTTGTGCCGTAGTCACGCCGCCCCGTGCTGGTCGGCCCTGCCGCAGCCTGAACTCGACCCTGGGCCGCACCAAGTGCATCAACACGTTCGAGGGCTTCACGTGCGAGTGCGGCCCTGGCTACATGCTGGTCACGGACAAGGTGCAGCGGCGCGCGTTTTGTGCTTCTATGGAAGGTTTTCTTTCCAGCAGTTGCATTTTCTTCAATGAGTGAATCAAAGCCATTGCTTCGGCGCGCCTGAAGCCCGGCAAGCAGCGATCCCACCGCAAGCAGCAGGATCTGGTCGCATGCAGATCAACCAGGGGCGGTAGGGGCCGGCCGCGCCGCCTCAGGCGGTCAGCACGTAGGCCACGACGCGGCTGCTCGTGAGAGGTGATCGCGTCTCCCAAGTGGCAGGCTCTCGCCCAGAAGGCGCCTCGGCCGCCTATCGGCACGGTGGCTGCGGGTGTCGCGAAAGCCCATGCCGACGTCATCCTCGTCGCTGGCAACACCGGCGGCACCGGTGCTTCGCCGTGCCAGACTCACCGACACGATCTTTGCGCGCGCAGGCCGGTGGACAGGAGCGTGCGCCGAAGTGGAACGGTGCCTGCTGAACCATTCTCTCCACGCGCCCTGAATGAAGTGCACCCGCTGCGTGTGCACCATCGCGGTCGGCGGCGCAAGTGGACGCGCGCCGGGCCGGTCGCCGAACAGGACGTTATTGATGGCTGGTGAAGCGGCGCACGAGCTCGGGCCCGCCCCTGTGCCGGCGCTGGCGGCCTGTGCCTGCCGTACCTCGCATGCCAGGTGAGGCTCTGCTCTGCCTCAGGATTCGCGCATACTCTTTCTCCCCTGCAGCTGCTCCGGCCAAATCTCCGATTTGCACCGCGGCTATCGGCGGCGCTGGAGGCATGTACGGCGGCCGTCTCTACCACGCCTGCAGCGACGCCTGCCCGCGTTCGGTGCGCCGATACGCGTCGGCGTCCAGATGGAACATGTCAGTCCGTAATCGAGTTCGTTCACCGTCTCGATCATTGCTCTTTCATCGGACCACTTCATGATCCCCAGCACCGGCCCGAATATTTCCTCCTGAGCGATGCGCATGCCGCAGCCCGCTTCACTCCGCGAAGATCCCGACCCTGCCCGCGCCCAACCGCCCAGCAACTGCGCGTCGCCAGCGCCTGCTGGAAACGCGAGGTGAGTTTGTCCACGAGTGGTGCCGGCTCAACGCCACTTGAAGCCCTTCAGTGCCAGTGCCCCCCCTGCTTCCGCGCGGTCCCTGGCGGCGGCTGCGAGCCGCAGTGCGATCTCAAACTCTGCGACGAGGGCCTGGGCGCCTGCCTGCCCACGGCCCCGGCGGCGGCCGGCGGCGGCGCCCCGGCGCGCGGCGGAGGTCGCCCGCCCGCGCGGGCGGGGTTGACCAGATTGACCGCGCGCTTTCCGACGGCTGCGCGTGTTCTGCTGCTCCGGCTCCGCGGCTCGCCCATACCCTGTCGCCCGCTATTATTGCAGCCGCTGCTGTTGCCGTTCTCGAAATGCCGCTCCCGCC
>NNCB01000374.1:0-18837 GCA_002317545.1 Scenedesmus quadricauda | reverse complement strand
CCACCCCGTCGCCGCGCTGCCTTGACTCCCAGCCGTTGTGTCAGCTGGAGTCGACCTGCATCACAACGGCGGCGAGCTTCGGGCCGCGCGACCTCGACGGCCGGCAGGCGGGTAAGGCTGCCGTTGCATGTTTGGGGCGCCCCTGCCTGGGGGCCCCAGGGCGTGCTGCACTGAGCTCATGGTTGCGCTGGGCGAGCAGCGCGCAGCCGGTGGGCGGCGGTGGCGTGGGGCTGTCGTATTAACCGCCCGCGCCATGGCCGCCGGCGTGCGCGCCGTGCCGCCGACGTCGGCAGCGGCCCTCGAACAAATAATACGGTGTTTGCTAAGCATGGTTTCCCCCCCACACGGCATAAATTTGTCCGGACAACTTCCACCAATGCTAGGTCCAGACATTTTGCCTTCTCCGATCGACGGACGATCGAATGTCTCTCGCAACGCGTCCGGCGGCGTTCACCAGACGGTGCACCGCGCAGCCGAGGCGCCTCCCCTGCAACCTGCGGCCCCCGCTGCTCACGCCCGGCCACCTGCCTTTGATCCTCCAAGGATCTTCCCCATGTATTCGTTCCCAAACCCCGTTACCTCGACCGTCGGTGGCCAGTTCGCTCCCGATTTCGCAGCGTCAATCCACGGCGCGGGTGAAGACCCCAGCTTTTTCGCCACCGGAATCAGCCTCGTCGCGCATATGGCCGACCCGCATGCCCCGCCGTCCATATGAACACGCGCTTCCTGCGTCACGACCAAGCGCTTCTCCCCTGGCAACCCGTAGGAAGGCATGCGGCAGTTCGCAGACGCGCTGCCAAGGCAGCGGCATACCCCTTCCCGCATTCTGAGTACCAATCTTCTGGCCAGCGGTATCGCCGGTTCGCGCGACTGGGTTAACGCGCTGGGGCAAATGCCGCATGAAGTTGCAATCGATCCGCGACGAAAGATCCAGATCGAACTGCTTGGAAAAATGTCGCTGACGCAGACGGGCGATCCGTTGACAACCCGCGCCCCGGGTTGGTTGCACGCACAATCAGCACGAGTTGCATCCTCTTGCCGCTGGTGCACCCTTGTCCCCAGCTTGGTATTGGGTACATTTTCCATGAATAGGGTCGTTTGGTAAAGGGTTTAGAATGTGGTCGTCGCTGAGGTTGGGGCTTGGCAATGAGCGGCCGGATCGCGTGTACCCAGGATCGCCTGCCGCAACCGAAGCTGGGGGCACCGCCGCCTGCACGGCTGCGCATCAGCACTGTCAACTTGCGGCTTGCGGGACCCCGGTCTCGGGGCGCAGGCTCCCGTGCGCGGCGTGCGCCTGCCGGTGACAGCCGTGGCACGGTGTCCCCTCATTTCCGGGCCCCCGCTGCGGCCCCGGTGATAATGTGCAACGCCCTGCGAGTCCCCGTCGGGCCTCGCGCCGTCCCCTGCCTGCGTCGGTCAATTTCCATCGCGGCCCAGGCGATGACGTCACTCTGACGACGCCGGCAGCGCTGCACATCCGGCTCGTTCAAACCTTTCGTGCGCTCTCACGCTGTCGTTCAAACCCTGTGAGCTCAGATTTGCAGGTGAATGACTGCGTGCATCATCAACGTTTTGGCCATCCTAGGTTGTGCAAACCCGGCTGGCCCCGAGCAGCCCCGCCTTGCGCGTGGCGCACCGCGCCTGCAACCTGTCTGTCGGATGGCAGCTGAGGAGGCGGCGCGGTCAGTAGGACCGTCCAGGCCCTTGGGTTAGCAGTATACGCATATGCACCGCGCATGCACAGGCTCTTTGCAGCTCGCGACCGCAACCCCCTCCCCCTGCCCGCAGCGTGCACAAGCTCGCCCCCTCACACGCCAGCGGGCGCGGCCGGCGCCGCGGCCGTCTCGACCCCCGCGCGTGGCCGCGCGCGCCGCCGCAGGATGACTTCCTGCGCACCTGCTTGATCGCACGCGCCGAGAGCATCAGCACGGGCAGACACAGCAATTCGGCTCGCCCTAACCGCGTCTCGTTGCCGCCTCGTTAACCCCCGCAAACGGTTCCAGGCCATTGTTGCATGGGCTCGGCAGGGCCTATTTGCGGCCGACAGGGGGCACGCATGTGCACAGTAGGGTACTGGCCATATCGCGGCGTGGGGACCGTTCATCCTGTTTGCGCTGATCGGCGAGATGATCCTCATCCGGACCGAGGAATAGGGCTAGCGTCAGCTAACGACCCCGGCCCTCCGCCTCGCGCGCACGCGCTTGCCACAAACAACCATCCCATGCGCAGCGCTCGGGCGCCGGCCGGCCGCGGCCGCTGGCGCGGGGCGGGTACCGATTGATTAACAGATTTGTATGGTGCCGGATGTGTCATATGATGATCCCGCGTTGCCGGCGCAGGATACAGCCGGGATAAGAATTCGTCGCCGCCCTCTTGATGCTTTGCTGCTGCTGTAAACGAGACTCTTATTGACGGCGGCTCCGTTCGAACGCAGGCGCAGGAACGAATGCTCGCGTTACTCGAACCATTACCAGCTGGCATCCCGATCTTCCTTGAACTCAGCTTCTGCCGCCTTAAGCACCCCTGCCGGTTCGAATGGGAGCAACGCTGCAGGCGTCTGCGCTTCCAGCAGGGCATGGGGAGCCATCAGCCATTCGATCTCGCTCCAGCCCGACCCGGTGCTGCCTTCAAAAAGGCATATCAACAATGGCTCCACTTCAGCGATCACGCCTGCTTCGTTGAACTGATAAGGCGGATACAGATAGCAATTATCCGGCTGATGCCAAACCGCAAGGAGCTTGCGGGTCCTGCGCAACTTGATGAGGGCTTCGTGATCGATACTAGCGCTTCGCGCTCCACGAACGTGCTCGCGCCCGATCTGTCGCGCTGGTACGATATCATGGACCGCAAACAGCACCCCGAGGGCAGAGCAACGGCGTCGTCGGCAATACGTGCTCGCGCGCGACTGCCGTGGCAGGCAGCCGCTGACTGTGGCGCGGCCGGGACGTCATCTCCGCCGCCTGCCGCCACTAGGCTGGTGCGTGGAAAGGGAGCGAGCGCTCGGCTGCGCAGGAAACGCTCGCAGCGCGCGCGGGGTGCTGCTTGCTGCGGTGCAGCCGCGCCGCAGATACATCTCAAGATGCGCGTGCCACCAGCCGCCGCCGCGGGCTCCGCTTCAGTGCCTCCACCAGCCACTTCATCCCGTCGCTCAGCCCCGCCCCCGTGTGCGCCGACGCGGGCTGCGCGGTGCACGGCGCGCCGCGCGCGCGCGCGTCGGCGGCGGCGGCGGCGCCGGTCAGGCCGAAGCGCTCCGCCAACTCTGACAACCCCTCCGCGCCCTCCAGTCCGGCTTTTGGCAAGCAGCAGCATCGGGGCGCCCCCCAAATCGCGAGACGCCAGCGCCCTGTCGAACGCCGCCTTTGCCTCTCAACGTCCCGCGAACGCTGTGCGTACGGAAATGCGGATCGCTGCGCTGGATGTCCGTGCCGCCACCGTTTAGCAGGAAGGCGGTGCGTCGCCGGCGCGGTCCCCGGACCGACGTTGACGCCAAATGCCTCTGCGGACGCGTTGAGCAATCGGTGTAGAGATACGGGTAGGCTCGAGGCCGACGGCGATATTGTTCGTCACCATCACTTCGGCGCCACCGCCGGCGGCATGCCCGGCCTTGGTGCGACCATTATCGGAAAGCTGTTCGCCGCATTGTTGGTCGTGAACCTCCACGAACCCGGAGATCAGGGAGAACATTGCGGCTGCTGAGCGCCGGGCGCTACCGCGGGTGGCGCGGCCGCGCGCAGGGGGCGACGGCGGGCGCGTGGCGCGCGGGCGCATGCTGTTGCACGGCGGAATCGCGCGCAGAGCTGCCTGCAGACTCCGCAGGCAGGTTTGATCCTGCGACTGATGGGAATTACATAGTTTTCCCGGGGGGTACTGTGGTATGTCTGCAATCGAAGGGGGCCTGGTTAATATGAGTTGCATCTGAAAAAAAACACAAAAAGGCATAACTCAATCCCGGCTTTGGAAAGTAAGGTGCTAGCGCAGAACCCATACCTGAAGCGCCTTTGGCCTGGTGGGCGGAATGTAACGTCGTCACCTCGCCAGTGACTCAGCGGAAGGTGGGTGCACACGGGTGCGTGAGAAGGCACTGGGCAGCCGACGCTGGACAGCGCCATTGCGCACTATATCAGTTCTGGACCGAACATTGTCATGCATCATGCCGACAGTGCTACTTCAAGCCGACCTCATAACCTTCTCGGAATGCATCGCCAGGACCCGTTCCAGAGACCAATTTTGACTGCGCCTGTGAGCTGCGGCACATGCCGCACATTTCTGAGCGCCCCGCCAGCCGCTAATACCCCTCTGCCGACGTAGTTGACACGCTTGGCGCCTTATCACCCATCCCTCACGCGGGCTGGTCAAAGCTGGAGGCAACAGTATTCCTGCTGCGCACAGGTCACTACACCAGGCTGGCAAGCATCTATGTTCACCAGGCCTTGTCTCGCTACCGGACGGCCTGGAACGGAATGCAAGAAATAATCTACTCGCAGTGAGGTAGTTGTTGTGCAGGCTGCGCTGCTTGGCGATCTTGCCATACTTCGCATCGGGAACGCGGCCGGCCCTTGACGATCTGCGACCACGGATGGCTTCTATTGGGATGATGATCATGCCACTTGCTGGCTTTGAGTGAACATGCAGAACAGCCAACCTTTTTGCGGCACCGTCTGTGTCAGGTAGGCTCGCGAAGCATTTAAGATGATTTTACAAGTATTTTATTTAGGTTTGCAATACGTTTTAAAAACAAAGCAATAATGACCAATACAACTATAAGCCAGATAAAAGAAAGGCTGGATAAAGGTGAAGCCCTCCATATTATTGATGTAAGGGAAGCCAACGAGTATGCTGAAGATAATATCGGCGCGACTTTGCTCACCATAAAGCACCCTCGTCATAAGCAATGACATGGGAGGCCGATGGGCGGCCCAGAACAGGTGTGCCGGAGCAGAAACCGGGCGCCCACAGTGAATACGCGCTTGCGTGAGCCACTTGCCAGCGGGCAAGGCGACACCCTCCCCTCGTTGCCCGCAAGGCGGCCGCTGGCGGCAACTCACAGATACACAAGCGCGTGCCGTGCGATCCGCGCTCGCAGACTCCCGGTGACGTCTAGAAAATCAGAGACCTAAAACCCAAAGAAATCCTTGCGCTTGCCCTGGGCTTCATCTTCGTGCAGTATGTCGGCCTGACCTCCGCCGTGCTCACAACCGGCACCACCGTCGTCGCCGGCACGGGCTGCACCACGATCACGGGCGCGACCTGCGCGCTCGCCACCTGTGGCGGCGGCGACTTTGCCGGCTTGCGCAGCTCCTTGATCGCGCCTTGAGGCCCTGCTTGACCGACTCTGCCGGTCCTCGGTGGAATGCTTTGCTGTCATTGACCACCAGACAAGATTTCGACATCAAATTAACTCCGACCCCCGGGATTTGGGCCTGTTTACGGTGAAGGGGTGTTCAGCCCGTTAATAGACGGCAGGAATCATGCATGTTATCTCACTGACTCTTTCGAAGGAGGAATCTGCCGAATTTTTCGAGCGAGCCAATCTCGGCGTCCGAAAGTCAGTGATTGACTCCGTTTACGCTTGGTGTGCGGGTAATCCGCGCATGACTTGGGATGTTTGCTCGGCGATAGAGCTGGCCTTGGAGGAAGGAGCCTTGATCACTCCTCAGGCGGTCGAAGCAATCGTTCGGCAGATGCGCCGATCGTGTCGGCGTCCATATCGGGGGTCAGCGACTTCTTGAGTGCTGGAGGAAGGCGTGGCTTGTGGTGTTGAGTGAGGGGTTTGAAAAGGTCAGGAGGAGGAATACAAAAATCAAGCAGCAGAGCGCCTCCTGAGCTGGCGCATACTTGATTCGTCGAGGAGGCAGCCGGGCGGCCCAAGGGAGTGCTCTACTCCATTCTGGAAATGTGTTCTCGGCGCGGCCGCATTCGAGCAGGCCCCAGCGCTGCTGAGCGTGTTCGCAGTGACAACGCGGCGACGCCTTACGCTGCTCTTGGGGGTGGTGCAACGACTTTCGGCTTGCTTTGAGGCCCCGCCCGGTGCCAAGCGTGCCGGGCACAAGAGGAGCCGCGCACCCATGGACGACCAACTGAGCCGCTTTCGCCAGAGCATCGACAATATCGACGCGGCGCTCGTCTATATGCTTGCCGAACGTTCCCAGGTGCCGATAGGCGCCGTCGGCGTTGCCAAGCACTCATGGGCGGGTAGCCTGGCGCCAAGGTGACGATTTCCAGGAAATCGCTGCAAGGAGTCGGCGCCGCGACCGCGACGGCACTGAGGTCCTGGTGGATGATCCCCTTGCCGATCGTCCTTCAACCTTGGTGCAGATGCGGGCAAACTGCGGGGGCGCACATTGGGTGGAGTGTCGATAGGCGGTTGAGTCTTTCGCGGTTTGGTCACGGGGCGGGTTGCCACGATGCAGCCCTAGTGGGGGAGGGGGTGCGTGCGGCCGTCCTTGTTTAGAGGGTCTCGCTGCGTATGCACGGGCGATCCGCTGCGATTTCCAGTCGCTGTATCTGCGGACAATCGACCATCATATGCAGTCGGGCTTGCGCTGCGGCGCCATCATGGCACCTGCACATTTTCGGCGGGGTGCAGGGCGGTGTGGGCACAGGTGGGCGGCGCCGATCGCATTCTGCGAGCGGCAGATTCAGGCCTAAAAAAGACATACACGCAGTTTGGAGTGGCCCATATGGCACATGCACGATCCTCACCCGCTACCAGAGCTCGGCAACGCGCCGCACGCAACGTCTGTGCTGAAACAACCTCTAGCGGGAGATTCAGGAACTAACTAGCAAATCATAATCCGTAAATACCTTTCGAAGCGGCTTTCAACTCGCGACACGCGACGATTGTGACTGCACCGTGAGAAGAGAGATTGTAAGTGCAAAGCACGAATATTATAAAAGCCCACGAGATGGTTAAGTCAGCGACTTGAAACAAACATATGGTTTGAGAGGCATGTTCCCCTGGGCTGACGCGTCAACGGCGGGTTTTCGCGGGTATAATCCTAACTTTGGTACTTTGTAAAGCTGCTGGAGTATTGGCGATCAACTTGATCGCAAAACTATGATGCGTAAATCTCGTGCGGCGACAAGACGGTTGTCACGGTGCGACCTGCTTCATTCAATCCCCCATGCTTGTTAATGCCCCATTCATTGCTATATACGATCAATGCAAAACTCCCCGACCTTGAAGCAGATGCAATATCTGGTTGCGCTGCACGAACATGGTCATTTCGGCCGGGCCGCCGATGCGTGCAACGTCACACAATCGACGCCCGTTCTACTTGTTTTCGGCCCCGGGTGCGGAGCTACTACGTGGCGGCCTCCGAAACCATGAAGGAAGGCTGGCGATCTTGCCGAGGCTGTGTCAGCATGGGAGGCGGCCATTACGGCTGGAGCGCTCGTGGCGGGCCATATCATCATCACATGTTGGATAAAGCAATGGCGGAGGGGCTGTGGCGCCTGTTGCACGGCCCGCTTAGAAGCATGCAGCTGCGCCGATGCTTGCCGGATGCCTAAGGCGCGCATTATGCTGCATGTGCGCTTCTAGTGTCCGCTTGGTTATTGCTTAAGCCAATTCTCGGTTAAATAAAGCACTGGCAAAAAAGCCTCGGGTTTCATTTTGCAGCCGCCAATCCGTACTCACTTTAGCCGAGGCACCGGGGCGCCCCGAAGCGGTCTGCTGCGCACGTGAGGGCTACCAGAAGCCCGAGTGCAAGACGGCCACAGGGCCGCTCGCGGCGGCGCCGTCGCCTCCACCTCCAAGTGCCGCGTGACAGGGCTCGCCCTGCAGCGCCCGACCCGCCCACAGGGGCGAGGGCGGTGGCGGCGAGCAGAAGCGGCGCCAGGCCTTTCCAGTTGCGGATCATTGATAACCTCCTTGCGTTCCCTTGCCCTTGCCTCACGCGGTGGAGCATGTGAGAAGGGCTTGAGCGTACTGCATCAACAGGCTGGGCGTACTGCACGACAGGCTGGGCGTACTGCACCACGGGCTGGGCGTCCACGGGCTGCTGGTAGATCACGGGCTGCTGGTAGCGGGCTGTACACAGGCTGCGATGGTAGGCTGGTACACCGGCTGCTGGTATGCTGGCTGATGGCGGGCTGGGGGACGCGGGCGGGCTGCGGGTCGACAGGCTGGCAGCACGGCACGGGTTTGCAGGGGGCGGGGCGGGGCGGCAGGGGTGGGCCGTCGGTCGGAGCGAGCGCGCAGTGATGAGGCTGGCGTTGTGGTTGGACACGAAGGTAGGCGTAGCCGACACCGAAATCTTCCGGGAAGGCCCGATATTGTTTTGCCAAGATGGAAGGCCGTGATTTTCGTGCATGGTTGCTTCTGGCACGGACATGATTGCTCGCTATTCAAACTGCCTTCCACCAGACGCGATTTCTGGAAAGCGAAGCTCGAACGAAATATGGAACGCGACAGGGAAGTTACGGCAATACTGGAAGCAACGGGATGGCGCATACTCAATGTCTGGGAGTGTGCACTCAAGGGTAGTGTTTGCAACCGCAATGGCAACAGCAAAGCGCAGCACAGCGCATGCCGCTTTCTGGAACGACGATGTCACCTCTGTGGTATCTATTCATGTGTGAGCAGCCGATCAAGACAAACGACTACATTTTTTCCGCCCCGTAAACCAGGCAGAGTTGGATCTGATCGAACAATCAGGGTGGCAAAAATTTCCGCCAAGATTACCGGAGCACCTGAAAATTTTTGCAGAATGGCAGCAGGTCTCACCCATACTGAGCACCACGGGGTCGGCACCTTTAAGAGCAGAACTGAAACTGATCTTCAGAATGGGAGCGCGCATGCGGCGAAAGGTCGCCACAGAAACGCAGGCAGTCGCCCCGTGCCGGCAGCCTGCCGCGGTATTGCTCGCGCATCGACGAGGCCCTTCCCGTTCGCGGCACCCTGCCAGTCGAAACGGCGATCATCGCGGAGAGGATGACCTGGTATTTGGCAAGGTCGGCCTCGGCATCCGAGACGTCCTTCTTGATCTTCGCTGCCGCCTCGCGCGCCGCGGCGGCGGCCTTGCGGTCTTCCTTGCGGTCGGCCTTCGACGCCTTTTCCTTCGCCGGTGCGCCCTTGCCGAGGATGAAGGCGACATAATCGTCCATGCTGCCGTCGAAATCACGCGCGGTGCCTGTCGTCGACGAGGACGCGGCGTCGCCCGTGAGCAGCACGCGGCCGGCGGACGCGGCGCTCACTGCAGAGGGGTGCGCGGGCGCAGGTGCGGGTGAGCGCGGCGTCGGTTTGGGCCGGGGCAGGGTGGGCAGCGTCGCAGCGTTGTGCGGGTGGGTTGGGGGGCATGATGCGCGGGAAAGCAGGCCATCCGCCGTCCTGCGACGTGATGCCGTGGCAACCCCCGCGCGAAAGCGCTCGGTACCAAGGTGCTCGAGGATGGACGCGGTTCGCGTGTCCCGCTCGAGTGGCGAGGCGGTCAGACCTGCCATCGAGGCAATAGCAGCAAAGACGACCCGTCTGGACGCCATCCTGTGTGCGAGCCCAGAGATCGAGTCTGGGGGAGGGGCGAGTCGAGTCTGGGACGGAACAGCGCCGTTTGTTGCGTCATGCGGCGCGTTAGCTCTCGACCGCGCTGACTGTGCTTCTCACCACACCGTGACAGCGAGGATCAATCACCTGCGCTTTGGCCGGCAGGTGGTGCTGGTTTACGGGATGCACCACATGCTGTAAATACCATAAGTCATTCACGGTATATGATGCTACGTCGCTGTCACACACCTGATAACCGGTGGGTGACTCTCGTCCTGCGAGGACGCCCCGCGCTTCAAAGGTCGGAACGGTATGCGTAAACGTGTGCTGGTGAGCTCTGACTTTGACAACTGGTTCACGAACCGCATGCACAAGCGCCGACCGGCATCTGTCACCCGAGCCGGTCAAAGCGCCGACCCCGGGAATCCAATGGCGAGTGTGTCGAGACTCGCTCACACATTGCGCGGGCCGTGCATACAACGCTAAGCTTGCCTCCATGACTACACACAAGCACGACAAGCAGGCGCAGGCGATCCTGGCACAGCTGAGCCGCCACAGTGCGCTGGACACTAGCCTGCTGCCTGGGCTTTGGCGCCTGCCCTCCACCGGCATTTGCAATTGGCCCCGGGTGCTCATCGACTTGTTGACATGCTGCGCGCCCCCTGTTGACCAGGTGACATCATACCAGAGCGACCCGCCTAGGGTTCACGCACTGGGGTGAGCGCTTCCAAGTCCGGCCTGGCCTGACAGGGAGCGTGGGTCCACAGTCAGCTCGCGCGAGCAAGGGCGTCGCGAGCTCTCTTGCCGTACGCATCAGAAGCACGCTGCACGAGGACTAATTGCAAGCGGCGCACAGAAGAAAACTTCCGGATCAATTTTGACCTCGAAAATACCCAGGAGCATATGCAATTGGCCGCAGGCCATGGGCAGAAGGCGGCCAGGCCCCGAACCCAAATAGGCAAGGCGGCATCGGGAGATAGGGTATGGTGAACGCCACCCCCGCTGCGGCTTTCACAGCGGCGTACTGTTTGTTGTCTCGTCTCCCTCTGAAGCAGAGCTCGTGCGGCCAGATGCAGCCACTCAAGTGCGTAATGACACTGCGGCTGCCGGCCTTTCATACGTGGGGTTCAACGACACTCTCCCCCCCCCAAAGGAAATGGCTACAGTAAAGAAAAAATAAGCGACTTCCTCATGAAATGGTCTTATAAAAATATTAATCACAAAAAGCAAGCACATTGAACAACAGACAACAATTTCAGAGCCCAGCTTCAAACCGCAGCGATCGCGATCATAGATTGGCTTGATCGCTTATATGCAACAATGGCAAGCGGTGCAGGTCAGCCGTACATTTGCAGCGATGCTGCCCGTTGGAGAAGCCGCCTGGTTGCGCTCGGTTCCGATGGCGCTTGCCCTTGCTGCTGCCCGGCCGCCACCGGTTTGTGCTGCTGCCCGCCAAGCGCTGGCCGAGAGCGCTGCGGCTGCGTGTGCGACCCGGGGGCCCCTTGATACGCCTGCTGCGCCTGCACATACGCAGCGCCAGGCTGCATGAGCATCTGCTGCTGCGGCTGGGAGCTGACGACCACCATGTTCTGCTTGGGCGCCGCCACTGCAGTCGGCTGCGCCTGTGTCAGCCCAAACGGCACGGCAGCGACGGGGCCGCTCGTCCCCATCTGCTGAACGCCGCCGTACTGCATCGCCGCGCCGCCCGCCGGCACGGGGCCGCCGCCGCCGCTGCCAGGAGCGGGGCCGGCCTCGAAGCGCCGCTGTTGCTGGCGTTGTCCTTGTAGATTTTGGCAATTTCGGCGTCGGTCACCGGCGACACAGGGGCGCTCGCCGCATCGAACAGCGCATATTGGATGATGCGGCGTTCGGGGATGGTGAATTTGCCCCGGTTTTGCGACAGATGCGTTTGCAGCGCGGCGTCGCCGGGATCGGTTGCCTTGGCTGAAAGGGTTCAAATTGCAAGAGGTCTCAAGGATATGCCATTGGTGCGTGGAGAAACTCCAACGTGACCTTCGAACGTCCCTGGGTGAAGCCTGATTTCAGAATAGACGGGGTGGACTCCAGTGTCAACAGCCGAGCGCGACAGCTGATGCAGCCGGCCGTCCAGCATCGAGCAGCACAACCGCGAGGCCGCGCCGTCGAGTGACACGAGCGACCCCCCCCTCACCGGCACGATGAGGTACGGCTGTGCGGCCGGCAGCGCGCGGCCGCTGGCGTAAATGGGGGCCATGGCCACAGGCGCCTGCTGCACGTACACGGGTTGTACTGCGGGCGCGGGCTTGGGCGTGAACATGCTTGTGACCGAAGATTTGACCTGCGCTATCTTGTCTAGCTGCAGAAAAATCTATTTGTCGTAATCGGTATTTTGAGGGTCCCAGTTCGTCGGCAGCCTTGGGTCCAGTTCTCGGTTCCAAAAGGCACCACGGAAGGTCTCTTTGGTAAACGGCATGTGCCTTGGTCAAAACGCGGCGGCCGCGGCGGCGACAGCAGCGGCGGCGGCGGCGGAAGCGGCAGAGGCAGTGGGGTCGTCGGAAAGGTGGCGGCGGCGCGACGCGGCGAGGGCGGGTCTCACGATCTGGTCGAGAGGCAGCACCGCGGCCGGCTGGTAGACGGGCTCGTTGGACATCGGCAGCAGTGTCGGCTGCACGTACGCCGCGTTGCTCACGATGGAGAGCGGCTGGACGGGGACGGCGCCCTTGCCCTTGCCCTTGCCGAGGCCCAGCTGCAGCAGCTCGCGGGAGGCGGACACGCTGGCGGCTGCGGGTCCAGGGACGGCAGCGGTTGGCGCGGGGAGAGGAGGAATCACGAAGGGTGCGCTGCACCCTGGGGGGCTGGGGGGAACGGGTACTTGGCAACCACCGACCAGCCCCGCATCACCAGCCGGGTGGGTTTGCAGCAAGCCAGGATAGCCGCGCTGCTTCTGCTGCCCGCGAGGACCCCGACGACTACACGGTCAGGATATTAATCGACAAAGAGTTTACCCACCTGATCGAACAGCACTGCCAGCACCGCGAGGGGCGTTCGACGAAGGCGCACCATATCAGCTGGTCACCGCACGACATCACGTCGTGCTGCTTGCACAAGCTGTGCTGTGGAAAATCCGCATCAAATACGGCTACATTATAGCGCCTCGAATTTTCGACCACGACGGCTGGTTCGCGCAAGCCTATGACGCCTATTCGCATCATCTGGTGCCGAAGCTCGGCAAGCTGATCGCCGACGACGAAGACAGCTATCGCTATCTGATCGAATCGATCCGCCGTTTCCCGCCGATGCCCAAATTCGCTGCGATGATCCGCGACGCGGGCTTTACGGCGGTGAAGGTCGAACCGATCCTCGGCGGTCTCGTCGCGATCCACAGCGGGTGGAAAGCTTGACCCGACCCGTCACCCATATCGTCCGCCTGCTGAAGTGGGGGCGCATCCTCGCGCGCCGTCACCGCTGCAGGAGCTGCTGCACTGGATCCTGCATGGCGTCACCCCTCCACCACCGCATAACGCCTGAATTAAGCCGCGCCGCGAAGCGTGCATTAAGCTGCGAAGGAAGCGGCAGCGGCAACACGAGTAGCTCTGCTTGCAAGTGCTCCACAAGAGTAATGTTTGCGAGAGCCTCGAACCCAAGGTAGAACGTACCAATGAATGCGAGGTAGAACCAGCCGTGCGCTCGGTTTGGGCCGCAGTATGTCTCGGTAAGGCAGCGGAAGACTCGTGTAACAGGGAAGATGCTGAGCGATATGGCTGTGACCGCAGCGGCTGCTACTACAAGCAAAGCAAACTTGCAATGAGCCGGAAGGCATGCCCGAGATAGAAGTTACGCCGGATCAGGAGGAATGACCGGAGTGGCAGAAGCGTAATGGCGAACAAGCCGAGGAACCCCAAGGCATAGATTGAGCCTGCAATCTGTGTGACTTGAAAGGAACTTGGTAAGCAAATTTGGCCGCGTATGTTACTCTGCATGAAAAGGTGAGACTGCCAGCTAGGACTCGGTGGCCAACCCGGACCAACTCACACATCAAACACAACTTATATTTGCATCTGGCTAGCTCCTTCTGTGCTGGACATGCTCGCAAAGCAACCACCGCGCGTTCATTAGCTGGCAGGGGATTTACGGGGCTTGTGCGCCGGGATGCACCGCGCGGGGTCGCCGCGGCCGCTGCCGCGGGCATCGCCATGCTGCACAAGCAGCTCGTGGGGGCCGGCTGCTGTGCCGGCAGTCCCTGCTCTGGCCACCATGCCGCTGCGGCTGGGCATACATGGGGGCGCACTGCTGGCCGTAAATCGGCTGCGGCCCAGTCGCGGGCTGCGGGGTGTAGTAGCCACCGGGCTGGCCGTAGACGGGCTGAGGTCGAAGTAGCCGCCGGGCTGGCCGTAAGGGACGGGCTGGGCGTAGACGGGCTGGCCATAAGCGGGCTGCTGGAAGACGGGTGCGCCACAAAAGGTGTGCCGGGTCACTGTATTTTGCGGTATGCGTTTAGGGTTTATATGCTAGAAACTGAGTTTAGGGAATTTGGTTCATAAGGATGGTACTTATGTTGTCCCCAGGACGCAGGGAGAACAGGCGGTCGGAGGCAAGCTCACGGTGGTAGCGGGGGTGGGGGGGCAACATGGCGAGCGGTGGCCTGCTCGGGCATGGGGCGCAGGGCGCGGTGGCACGTGTCCAGCTGCGCCTGACAATAACGCCGCCGCCGCTGCCGATGACGACGGGCGCGGCGGTATGACGGGCCGGTCTGCTGGTGCGCGGCCGCGACTGCGGGCCGGAGTGGGCGTCGCCGCCGCCGAGATCCGGCCAATTATCGAGCCGATCACCGACTTCGATCTTCTCCTTCTGCCGGGTAAATAGCTTGAACAAGGGTGGGGCTGCTGCCTTGGCTGGGGCACATTACCATATGAGCGTGCTGGACTGTTGGTAGATTGTTGGCACGTTCCAAATTTCCGGCGACGACCGATCGGGGCGCCGCTATGGCCCGCAAAGCTATGGACGCTGCACTGTGTCCGCAGCGTAGATGAGCGACGAAGCGCGGCTAGAGCTGGGAATGTTGTAAGCAAAACCCTTCTCCCCTTGCGGGAGAAGGATACGAAGTCTTGTCACGAAGTGACTACCTGCCACCTCCCCCGTACGCACCGGGTGAACTTTGTTGACCGGCGCGGCCTGGGGGTACACCGCGCCCACGACGACCGGGGCGGTTGCGTACGAGTAGGTTACGACGGGCTGCGGCGCGTAGCTGCCTGCACCAACACCGGCGATGCCAGCCGCCGGCGCGACGGCCCACCGCGAGGAGCTGCAGGTACGTTCCGCCGCTGCAGAGTACATGACCGAGGAGATCCGGCGCGTACAGGAGGCTTGTGAACTACTCCAGCGGGGCGATTTGGTGGGCTTTGGGGCCAAAATGTACCAAACCCACGACGGCCTTCAGCACGAATACGAGGTGGGGGGAAACCAGGCGCGCATCTGCAATGGCTCCAGTTGGACCACGGCGCATTCGGGAAGGCAGGCTCACCGGCCAATGCCACCACCAGCAGCGGCAGGAGGGCTGCCCTTGCCATGCTTGCGGCGCCTGGTTGGAGGGAGGTTGAGGACTGGAGTGACGTGGCGTGCTGTGGCGACACCTGCGTGTGCAACCTGCGGTTAGGTGAGGTTGTCAGCCGCTTGCCGTGATGTATATTAATTTTGATCACGACCATTCTAACCAAGGCGTTCAACCGTTGCTAGCCCTCCATGCTGGCCGTGCAAGGTTCCCGCCCAACACTCGAGCAGAGCTGGTGACCATGCTCGCGCCCTGTAACGGGACCGCATTGCATTAAGATTGGCACAGCGAGTGGATTGATTGCGTGAACACCTCTTATAGATGCTGGAAAAGAGCATTGCCTGCGCTCGCAGGTGATGAACCTTTGCTCCTTGAACAAAACGCTCGGCAAAATCGTCTTGCATGGTCAACCTTCACTTTTTTCGCTGCACCGGAGACGTGATGCATGCAGCGAGGTCATGAAATCTTTGCAGGAGGCGTGCCAATTGGCGGAACGGACGGACAAACTGCGCAACTTCATGCGGAAACCACTGACGAGACCGATTCCCCTTGCCAATTGGCGGAAATTTGCCAATGATTGGGAATGGAGCGCGCGAAACGCAATTCATCGGCCAGTCGGGGGGCCTTCCAGGATGTTGGGCAGGAGTGGACCAGGGAAGACACGCACAAGCGCGCGTCGCTGAACCAAACAGCACCCTTACCGTCATTGAACATCGGGCAATGGTCCTGATGAGCCAGATGTACGATGCATCGAGTGTGTGGCGCTGTGCTTTGCTGTGCGACGGCCTGCTGCCTACTACAAGCCCAAGAGAGGCATTTGACGCGGTTCGTTGACACGAGGTCAGGAGGGTGCTGCACTGTGAGGGAACAGGGTCTGTACATTCACTCAATGCACGCAAAAGCTTACGCAGATCGGCTCCCGCTTTGATCCAAATCCGCGTGGACAGCCGACTTCGCGGCGGCGTTCTTGCTTGCCGAACCCGCCCGGAGTCAGCGCGACGCTTCAGCCGAGTACTTCTGCTCAAATACCACGACCTTTTTACCGGTCTCCATTCGTTATTGACAGAATCTCCTTGCTTCATCATGCCCTGACTGATTGCGACGACAGGCCCGGGTACCGAAAGAATCCACTCCACGACAGGGTCGGCCGGGATCCTCCACAGATGTACCCGGATCTGACAGCAAATAATCGCGCTTTCCACAATCGATTTGACAGGACGACGACACACCTTGGCGAGTCTACCGCAGCCGATCCGCAGGCTATGGCCAGCCCCGCGTAGGAGCACGCCGAGTGATACCTGAGCGCCTAGACGGCATGGAGGTCCAGCTGGAGCATCGAAGGAGCATACGGACGCTCACTGGTGAGTGGTTCGGGCATGCGTGTGTGTCCATGCGCGCAGCCCCGCTGCTTCGAGGGGGCCGACATCTATAGTTTTGCGCGAAGCCGATAATGGCGCTTGCAGCCCGAGTCGGCACGTCCAGGCAACCGCGCCCGCGATTACGCGCGTGCTGCACGCCATGGGCTGCTGACCGCCCAGCACCCATGCACCGCCGTGCCCTACCGCCTCGCCGTCCGCCGTCGAGAATGGCAGGCTGGCAGTGCTTCCGACCAGGTGGTCAAGGGCGACGCCGCCAACACCGCCGGCACCAGCGCAGCGGCGCCAGCTCGGGCGGCGAAGCATGCACCGCAGGCTGCCGGCGGCATGTATGCGCACGGAGCGCGGCTGGCGTGGCGGCATCGGGCGGGCGGTGCACCTGCTTCGGACCATCCCACTGGGGGCAAGCAGCAGCTGTCTGAGGCGGCTTTCGCGCATGGGCGCTGGCGTGACGCCGCGGCCCCACCAGTGGCTGTATAAGGAGTATCGGCTCTTGGAGGAGATCGGATCTGGAGGCTTCGGGCGCGTCTGCAATTGCAGGCCTGTATGCCGCGGGGCAGAGCTAAGCTTCACGGCGGGGAACTCTCGCGCTGCGCGCTGCCGTCGCCCTTCGATCGTCTCGGCGGCGCAGCGACACTAGCAAGTTCTGCCGATGCCTAAGGTCACCGTAGATGGCGTAGAACTCGACGTTCCGCAGGGCGCGACCGTCTTGCAGGCGTGCGAGATGGCGGGGAAGGAAATTCCGCGCTTCTGCTACCACGAAGCCGTCGATGCGGCAGCTTGGCACGCGCGCTCTTTCGAAGGACACAATCAGAGATGCGAGCCGGCGGCCGCCCCGAAGCCGCCCGGCGGGACCGCGCGGCCGCTGCTGGATGGCGCACGCCCGCGTTCCTCGCCTGCCGCCCGTCTTCTACTCGCAGCCTGTCGCCATATGGGCGGCGCTGGGCCCCCTACCAACACAGCACCTTAATGCAAGCGCATGCTCAATCTCACGTACACACGCAATTTGCACACACACACACACACACTCACACACACACACACACTCACACACACACACATTACCACATCACCACACACACACGACACCACAGACTCACACACACACACACACACACACCACACACACTGTCCTCTGACACTGACGCGACCCCGCACCCCACACACACCTCTCCCCCCCTCTGTGCTGCCATCCTGGCAGGTCCATGTGCTTGCCTAGCTGGACCACCCCAACATCGTGCGCGACCACGACTGCTTCATCGACGAGCGTGAGGCGGACACCTCCCACCATCGGACCCCACCGTCGCTGCCGGCGCACCTGGATGCGGATGTGACGGGCAGAGCAAGAGGTTCGGTCGCGCAGCCGCGGCTCGGGCGACGGTGTGGACGCGTGCACCCGGCACAAGGCGGTTGCCCTGCTTGCCCGCTGCGGCGCGGCGGCAACCTTGGACGCTCCTTCTTGCCGCGAGTTTGAATCGGATTCCACATTTTTTCTGCGGAATAGAATCCGCTACAGGTATATATCAACATTGTGATGGAGTACTGCGAAGGCGGCGACCTGACGCCTCATCCGCAGACGCAAGGTGGTGCTGTGCCTTAGGATGACGTCATCAAGTTCGTGCAGGCGAGTCACCGGGTCCGATCTACCACTTCTTCTAATATTGGAAGGTCCTTTTTAATATGAGGTGTTGTTTGGCCCCTGCAATAATTTTGCGTCGGGGCCTGCAGCTTCGACCCCTCCCATGCGGGGCGCCGCACACGCCTTTGTGTCGTCCTCCCCGCCCAGAGTGGCTCGTTTCCTGGCGGCATCTATGGCTAATGCCAGTAAATTGCCTTGCCCGGTTTGCGCGGCTTCGGTCAGGGCGTCCAGGGCATCCTGCACGACTGCATTATCTCTTTCCGCTTTAAGCTGCGCCAGGCGTGCCAGCTGTTGCTCGCGTACCTTGGTATTATCTACTTCGAGGATCTCAATATCAGACTTCATCGGGTAGTTGGACCGCACCGCTTAGGCCCACGGCCGCGATCTAGCGGTCCGGACAGACCCTAGTGTTTCTTGGGCACCTAGTTTTCACCGCGGTTGGGGCAGGGCTCACATGGCAAATGGGCGTGTGCTCCCTCTTGTGACGCCTGCATCGCGATTTCGCAACCCCCGGGCTCCAACGCGGCGTGCATGGCGGCAATCGCAGCTACACCCGTGCGTCGCCTAATTTCATGTGCGCATTGCTGCCTTGCGCCCCTCCCTCCCTGCAGAGTCGAGCATGGCGTCGACGATTGTGGGCACCGCCCACTACCTGTCCCCTGAGATGTCGATAACAAGCCTACGGCCGCAAGGTGCGGGGCCCAGGGTTACGGTTGCGAATCAATGCGCGCGAGACGCTGGGGCCAGCACCGGCGCTTCATCGCGCCCAACTGCATCGCGACCTTAATTATATGGCGGCGCCGAGTGTGCG
>NNCB01000373.1:0-18858 GCA_002317545.1 Scenedesmus quadricauda | reverse complement strand
CTGATATGTCCCGTACAGCGCGGGCAAGGCATGATCGCCTTTGCGCTGGCCGTGCTGTTCGTCTTTCTGCTTCTACGCCGTCGAGCAGCTGTTCATCTTCTCTTTCCGGTCAGCGTCTTGGCCTGTTTCCACTTGGTGATGTAGTGGAGGATCAGCCAGGGCAGACCGAGGAAGAGTGTTCCGATGACGATCGGGACGATGATGATTTCTTCCATCGGTCCGGCTCCTTATTGCTTGTTGGCTTGGGCGGCTTTCAGCGCGGCAAGCTCGTCGGCGACCTTGTCGGCGGCCTGGAGTTCGGCGTATTGATCGTGTTGGCAAGCAGGTGAGCAAGGGTCGCCGACGCCGCAGGTGGTGCGAGAGCATCACAGGCGGCAGCAAGCGTCGCAACCCATCTAGGACTTACCTTCTATCGCCGACGGTGCCGTCATCGAGAAATGGCGGGTAATGTATCCGTGGATACGGGCAACGCCGAATTGGCGGTGTAGCGGTTGCTACGGAGTTGTTGAAGGTATTGCGCGTGACGTCAAGTACCCTGAAGTTCGGGTCAGGGTCGCGCAAGATCAGCTCGTCGGCGGGCGAAGGCGATGCTGCAGCGGACCTCCTGGTACCTGTCGTTTACAAGTAGTGTGGCTGTGACAGGACCTCGCTACCCTTTATTTTCTCTTCAACCGCGCGGTCTTCCCGCGCAAGGACATACACGCTACAGCTTCCACTGTGTATGCTTCAACTCCCCCCTGCGCAACTCCTGTGCTTAATCTCCTACATTAACCCCCGCCAAACGACGACAGTCTTCTCCCTGATCCTGTACGGCATGGCAGCTGCGCATGGGGCAGGGCTGTGGCGTCAAACTGCGCCATCAGCATCCTGCTGTACCTCATCGCAGCCCGGTGGGCTGGCCAAACTGCTGGGACCCAGAGTCATTGCTGCATGTGGGCGGCTGCCAGGCCTGCGCACCCAGTGTGCGCCCGAAGCTGCAACCCACAGCTGCCTATGCAGCAGTGCCTCAACAGCCAATTCACGCTTTGTTCCGCCGACGAACTCCATCCTCAGGTGCTGTCGTGCTCAGCCGTCATCATGCCCAACCAGGACATCGCATTCATGGCAAGTGACGACGATGGGCACGCATCACCTGGTGTCGTGGTCAACACTGTCATGAGGGTGCAGCAGGGGTGGGATAAATCACAACAGCGGGTGACAAACGCTTCTGTTGCTGTGCACCTGCAGCACGTGCCCTTCTGATAGAACGGTAGTGTGCCTTATGACCCTTTTGGCACTCCTGCAAATGCTTTTGGTCATCAACCCCAGGTGGCTATCGCATGGACGGCTGTCAACCTGCTCGTGAGCAAGTGAGAGGGGTGGTGTGATGGAGGGATTGAGTTGGTGAGTGTGAGACAGGTTTGTATGAAGAGTGTCGGGGCAGGAGTGAGCAGGAGGCCCAGTAAGGGCTGGGTGTGTGCACGATCCATCAAAATGGTGACAAGTTCTGCAAAGCGCTCCTCGTCCCTTTCGCGATTGTCATTCCCCCATATCCCTGTGAAGATGCCCATTTCCTGGTACGGTTCGTCGACTGCCCAGGTCTGGCTGAGCCACCTCAGGTGAGCAAGAGTCCAGCAAAGGGAGCACAGAAAGCATGAGTTTGCTGTATGATTGAACCTTTGAAACAGCTAGATAGGGCTCTCAGGTGCTTGGTCTCAGCAAATCAAACACAGTTGTTTTATGCGCCTTGGGGCCAAAGGCAACATCAAACATGCCCACAACATGCGGCTCCCCACAGATGGACTTCTGCCATGGCCTCCGCCTTTGAGGGAACGCCACAGCAGAGTTCGAGGGCTCGGCAGAGACTATCGAGCACGGGTTCAATTGATCGATGGGATACGCGGAGCGTCCTGCCCAACAGACATCCCTGCAGGTGGAAAGGCCCCTCAGCCTGGGGTGCGCATGTCATGCCGATGGTGGCGCCCGCAGGATTCAGGTTGCTGGGGGGCATGCTTGCATTGATTGCCTGTTGCCAGGCATGCGGCCACTGGTGGTGCATGGCATGACGTCTTTTAAGGGTCAACCGCGCAAGCACGCCGCAACCTCAGATGTCATCCTCGGCTGGCAGTCGGCAACGTGACGTCGACACTCAGGAAACCGGGGGCCGGCTGCGTTGTCAACCTGGGTGCGCGATGCCGAGTGCGGGCGGCTGCGTCCGTGGGCATCCCGCAGCTTTTTCTTGAGGAAATTCTCGCGAACGCGGTCGGTTTCCGTCTCCTTGTCGGTAAAGGAGACAAGCGAGGAATCGCGATTTCGAAGTGCGATGCCCAGATATTTGACGATCGCCGACACAACCGTCTCGTCGGCGTCCGCGACATATTTCCTGACATCCGCCAGCCAATCTTCTGCCATGCGATTATCCTCCTGCCAGACGCAAGAATTCGCCGTCAGACGCTCGCACGCTCGCGACGGGGGCGAGACTCGCGCCTTAAGGAGGCGGAACTTATTCAAATGCAACATCGCGGGCCCGGATATCGGGACTTATCGCTTGCCGAGGTCCTTGCCATCAACCCCATGAAATCCGGCAGGTATCCATTCTGGACTACTCGACCTTTTCAAGCCCATCTGGCTAACGGTGGAGATCCGGCGGGCTACCTGCTGGTGATGCACGCCCTGACGTTTGGGGCATTCCTGCTGCGTGCGGCCGCAAGGAGCGGCGCTGAAGGCCGAATTGTGGCGGACGCTCGCCGATGTTGGCGGGCTCATCAGCGCACCGAAACTCGCCCAGACGCCGCCGCGACTTGGGAAATGCGGGCAGCTGGAGCTGCCCTGCAGGGAGCGTGGGGCCATGTGGCCCAAAGCGACCATGCCTGCAGTTTGCTGTGAGGCGCTGTTGTGGGCTGCCCAGGGTCCAGCTGGCTGCCGCAGCACGGATGCTGCTTGCCAGGGACGGGTTGTGGTTGAGTTTCCTGCCTCTGGGTCGGGACAGCCAAAACATGGCAGTGAGCGCCGCAATTGTCTTGCAGTGTTGGCCGCTCACTGGCAGCTTCAGATTGCTTGGCACGTCGGTATGACTTTCAAGGCATGGCTGGGACGCGAGACACGTGTACACAAGACAAAGCACTGCCTGGACTGCTGAGAGTCCATCGCGTTGAAGTGACCAGGTGGCGTTGGCCAGGTGACCAGCTGCGTTGAACCTCTTCATAACCCTTCCTTATGCCATACCCAGGGAAATGCACAAGCGTGGCGCACCCGAATGACGCCACCGCTGTTGCACACTGCTACAGCACGCGTCACAGCGACCGAACCCGATGCTCGCCGTTCACAGGATGGCCTGTTGAGCACTCGACAGGGGTGCACATAATTCCGGATGCCTGTGTGCTGCACCGCGCACCGTCAGCAGCACCGGAATCATGCCGAGGCTGGCAGCCGGTGGCGCCTTGCCGAAACGGGTGGCCTATATGTTGGTCGTCGCGCTTGCCAGCACCATTTTGTGCGTACTCAGTGTCCTTCCATTGCCTCTCACGTGAGGTTTGTTGCTTGCAAAAGGTGGGATGTTTCCAAGCGCTCCATCAACTGGTTCCGCCTACCAGCCATATCACACTTGCCAAGTGGCTCAGACTGATTGTGCAAAAGCACACCGGGCTGCCTCACTAGTTGCTGAGGGTCAAATTTCAGCAAGCATGTTTGTTCGCAATAATGTGTCACAAAGTGGTTGGCTGGCATATGATGATCAGCGGCAAACAGTTTACGGACAGGCTGGCCTAAATAGTAATTGATTTGAGACTTACCAGTGCCATTTCCTTTATTTTGTGAGGTGCTCTTCATTGTCTTGCATGCCGTTGCTTCATTAGGCCTCATCAACAACTTCGAGGTGCCTGGTCAACTTATTAACCTTAATGGTCATGGTTTGACCCAGCATTATGCAAATTTCACGATCGTCCCCTGATTCAAATGCCTACCTGCACTTGCCTGCTCTGCATTTGCCTTCCAAGCCCAAGACTTTTGCGTCCGGGCCCCCAAGAGGAGGTCGACGGCACTGGCTTGTTGCCGCCTGATGCAGGTTCATGTTTGCTTCAGCAGCCTGTCGTACATTGCCGATATTTCAAGGATATACCTTTAATGATCGGTCTCTACCAGCTGAATGAGCTCATACTCATAGCACACAGAGCGGCATCAGGCTGTGCCAGTACTCCCCTGGTGGGCCTGTGCAGAGCGCATCTTGGAAAACAGAGGCCAAGTCGGGGGCAAATTTACATTGGGGTCTGTGGGTAGATCTAAAGCAAGCGCTTGCTGCGCAGGCACATGCGATGCTCCCACAAGCTCCGCCAGGGCAACACTCTGTCACAGCTGTGACACCCCTGCCGGAGCCATCGACAGGTGCTCCTGCCGTTCACACAGGCATGATTCAGGCAGGGTGCAGTGAGGTTTGAGGCAAGCTAGCTCAGCAACACCAGGGGGTGCGGTTTTTGCAGTATGAGGCATGATTCGTGGGTTGAGAAGCACGGATGTGCCTGGCAGACAGCACAGGCAATGGCTGGCGTAACGAGTCAGGGCACCCTGAGCTGTGGTCCCTAAAACACTGGCTGACTAGCGACGAAGGCGACGTGCCAACACCAACGCTTAAAATGCCCCTCGGCCGGTTTATCCACTAGAGGCGGAGGGACAAATTTTCATGCATACGCGTCACAGGACGCGTGATGACCGTAGCTGTCTGAGAACTGGCTGTTCTGGGCCTGACTACGGGGCGTCCGCCCGCGGCTACCGGCCCCATCGCAGCACTATCGCGCAGCCGGCGCCGCTGACGTAGGCGCCACGCACGCGCGCAAAAACCGTCGCGGCGGGGTGCGATTGGGCGGAGACGCGTCGGAAGTGGCCGCCCCGGCCCGGGCGCTGGGGACCCGCGGTATGACTGCTGAGCAGGCCAGCGGCGAGGTTGGTGGGCGCCCGGGCGCGGTCATCACGCCCTGACGGCGATCACGCGCAGACGCAGGCGGCGAGCATCACCAGCGACAGGTACCTCTCAGGCCGGCGTCCGTGAGTGGATGCAGAGGGCCGCTGCCCAGCAGGGCGACGCCTGCGGGGTTTGCCAGTGTGTTTTGCGCGAAATTTGTGGGCAGCAGCGGCGGGGTAACAACGGCTTTGGGTGTCAACACAGGCCTGGAGTTGGGGCAGGAGGAATAGGGCTGCCAGGCACCAAAGCTGGCTCCCCACGGAAAGATGGCAGCGCGCCAGCAGGTACAGATGCTGCGGTGGGCCGGCCCCAGCTGGCCACCGCCCAAACCGGCACGGCGCGCCGCGCCGCCGCCGCGCCCAGCGCGCCTGCCGACCCGACGCCCATCCCCCAGGCTCGGTAGAAGAAAGCGCCGGCAAGCATGAGCGCCAACATGCCTCCCAGCCGCTCGCTGGTGGTCAGGGTGGTCGCATCCCCCACCAGGGCCGGCGGGGCCGACAGGGCACATCTAAGCTAGACAACCTTCGCCGGCGGTGTGATCGGACTCAATGCGCACGCGATGGAAGCCCTTGTCAGCATCGTCGCTTCGATGCGTTGTAGGTCTTCACGCTAGCCTTGCATCATCCACCTTCGGATAGCGTCCCGTTACGTCCCGCAGGTCCCGGTGGGCTGAACCGGACAACCCAAGAGCACGGGCCAGGACATAGTTGGGGCGGGGAGAAGCCGAACCTCTCCGACCCTTCATCCACGATCTTGGGCAGCTGTCCACCGCAGCACGCGGCTCCTGCGAGCGCCGGAGAGCGCACGGCGGGGGGCGATGCGGGTGCGTTTCGGCCGGGGCAAATGGTGAAGTCGGGGCGGGCCAGCGAGGGCTGGCCGGTCCGGAGGCTGCGCCTGCGGTACTGTCGTTGGTAATGTGACCGTCGGTTCACGTTTGGTGTGCCACCGTCATGTCAACTGCCGGCATCCTCGTCCTTACCTCTCTCAACGCGGCATGCTCGTGCTATCCCCGCTGCCCTGCAGATTGCAGAACACGCAACACAGCAGCGACCAACAGCCAGAAACATACGGCTGCGAGGCACGGCCGCCGCTGGGACCCACCTTGGCGGTGGGGTCGTGGCTGGCAACTGAGAGGGCCTTGCGCCGCAGCAGCCGCAGGTAGCGGCCGAACCAGGCGTGCACGTCGGCCATGGTGCGGAGCTCATCAAACAGCGCGCGTCTCGCCGCGGCGCAGCTTCCGGCGACTGCGGGCGGCAACACGCGTTGGTGGGCGAGGCGCAACGCGTGTCAGCGATGCGCGGGAGGGTGGAGGTGACTGCATGGTGAGCAGGAGCGTGCGTGAAAGGCCGAAAATCCTGGAGAAACTGGCCGGGAAGCACATCTTCGTCATGGGCAACGACGGCAATCCTACCTGGAAGCAGATCACCTGGCAGCCCGAGAAATGCATGTAGTACGTTCCAGTTGTCCCCATCGAAGGAACAGATACGCACTGCTGTCTGAGGCCCACCCTCAAACACGCCGCACATTGTGTAGCAGAGCGAGAGGGTGCCGGCCGCCATGATCTGGGGGATGGCGCAGAACCGAACACGTCCGGGTCGCGCAGCTGCTGCAGGAACGCCACGCAGTGCGGCCATGGCGCAGCGCGTCCGTCACCTGGAGTTTGCGATCCAAAGGGTGGTGGGGAGGGGAGAGAAGCTGAGGCAGGGTGCCGAGGGCGGGTGACGGTGGGCGGGCGGCTTGGTGGGGGTCGCGAAACTGCCTCGTGGGCCCCACGCTGCCCAGCGAGCCGCTCGACCGCATTCGAGACCGTCCCAGTCGGCGCGGCCGATCGTGCGCTCAAACGCGCCGACCTGGAACCAGTCCTCGACATCGACCGACAGGCCGTTCTGCATTTTTCCTCACCTTCATCGGCAGGTTAGCGGGTCCCGACTGGCTTGTCAGGCCGCCCAGGTCTGCGACGTCGCCGGGTTGGGTGCATTGTCCGGGTCGCGTTCGCCCCATTCGATCAGCAGGTCGAGCGACATCGGCGAGCTGGCCCTGGGCCAGAACATGCTGGTCGCGTTCATGCCGTGGAATGGCTACAACTTCGAGGACTCCATCCTGCTCTCCGAGCGCGTGGTGGAAGAGGATCGGGTGAAGAGCTGCGATTCCTTAGTGGTTGCAAAGCCCCAGGAATCTATTAGGCCGGATTCGGGAGTGGTAGGGCGGAGCAGGGGGGGGGGGGCCGGTCTCGCGGTCGGGCAGCGCCGTCAACCGCATACCCGCCTGCCCCAATGCTTCACGACAGGCGACGCGATCCGTCGAGGCGCGCGCCAGCTTGATGCCGGTCAGCAGGTTGGGTGATGCATCAATGCGGAGCGGGGCCCAGGGTTCCACGCTCGGGCACGCGCACGCCGCGGCCCGTGCCCAGCCTCACGCGTTTACGGCGGCGCCGACCCCCGACGCGCGCTGCATGGATGGCGCGCCTGGAAATGGAGCCTTGAATGGCAGCTTGAATATATCGACATCCTCGCCGGCGATCAGCTGACCCCCGAATTTCTGGCGCTCAATCCGAACAACAAGACACCGGTCATCGTCGACGATAACGGCCGCGTGGGGGAGCCTTTCACCCTGTAATCAGGTCGAACTCCAACATGAGCAGCTCGGTGACCTTCCCGGCGTCGCAAGCCCGATCATGATCGACGGGAAGCGGGCTGTCGCTTCGAGCGCGCCACCGATGCTCGGTGAAAAGACCTCGTTCTTCGCGAACTCGCCAAATCGCCGCTTTGCGGGCTCGGGGCATTGTCGGATGGAGTGCGTGAGTGGAGTCCGGGCGGGGCTAACCAACGTCCGAATAGCGAGCGCGAGGCTCGAGCGATGAGCGCCAACAAGCGGGACACGCTCTATGACGAACTGTTATGCCGACTGATCTGCGGGAAATATCGCTTCGGCGATCGGATAATCGTGAACTACCTGCTGCTGCTGCGGAACCACCGGTGCCAACCGCATCCAGAGCTGCCTCAGGAGCATCCTCCCCAGAATGCTACAGATTATTAACACACTGCCTGCAGTTTGCAAGAGATGCCTGATAGGCCGTCTGCCTCAGTTGATATCGGCGGCTCGAATCTGCCGCCGCCGACCCTGCACGCACTCACGACCTGGCTGAGCCCGATATTGACACCCCGCCATCGTGGGCTTGAGCTCGCACCAGCCGATCTCGTCGGCGCGGTAGAGCAACTCGCCTTGCACCCCCCATGCGCCGCGTGATGCGGCGATGACAGACGGTCGAGTTGGAAGACGACGAGACGGTGGTTGGGGCGAACCAGGAGCGTTTTGCGGCTGGGGGTCAGAATCCAGGCGATGCCTTCTACGCCAAAATCCAGCAGCTGCTCCGATTTCTGGAGAATGTAGTCCATATCCGAGCCTACGGGCGGCTCCGCGGAGTAGTCTTTGGGGCGGGCTACTGGATAGCCATGCATGACCAATCGCCATGCCAGCGTGCAACCGGCACCGGTTCGGGCCCCTGCAATCCCTTCGTCCCCGCCGAAATCAGGGCGGACGTCACCACCGGTGCCAACTCCCGCACGCCGGATCTAGTGACCGTTCCCGCACGCATGTTGAAGCCCGGCCGGTAGATGACCGGCCGCGGTGACCTGCGCACCTTCGCCATTGCGACGCTCGATCGAGATGCCAGTAATGCGCTGCAACGACTCGGCGAGGTTGGTATTGCGGCCTGCAGAACGCCGGCATGATCAGCCTCGTCGGCTTGCTCTGCCTGCCTCCCTTGCTGCTTGCTCATTTAAGCCTCATACGTGTAGTACAGACCGCTTAACCAGAATCAACCAAAAAAACATACACGCTCACCGGGTAGCGCGCTACCTAGGCTAGCTGACTATTTTCTTGTCGTTGCGGGCGGCGTTGCCAAAAGAAGGAAGTAGGTCGGCAAGAATCCACTTTAGAAGAGCAATTAACATTTACCAGCTAAGTTTGAAAGTTCTCAGTGAGAACCCCAACTACAACGGTGTCGGGGCAGGGTGAGGTGGTTGGTTGAAGTGTCGCAGGTCCCTCGGAAGCAAAGGCCGTAAGCCGAAATTCTTGAGGCGCAGACCATGGAATTGTGGCACACCCAAAGATGCGACATTGCGTCGCATCAGCCGCATCTCGAGGGCCGCCAACCGGCGCAACATCCGTGTTGAGGATGTCGTAACCGAATGCGAGCTTGGGGTCCACTTTCAGTTTGCAAGCCTGCTTGCTGGCATAAAACATCTTCGCCTGCAAGGAACGTACGGTGCAGCATTTGTGTGAGCTGGCCGATCGCTTCCGCAGGCTGGGCGCAACGAGCGCCTGGCGAGGCTTATCCAGCGCGGGCCACTCCTCCGGGTGCGCCAGTACATCGCCAAGCTTCCCCATGGTTCTGCGTTGCTCTGTGGCACGCGGCATCGCCTGCAACACCCTGCTAGCGTCTGCCACGGATCAACCAGCGCGAAAGAAAAGTGAACTTAGTTGCATTTTGAACATCGTGTTTGCTCGACCTCTGTATGGTGTGCGCCCAACTCAACCGCGGCGGGTGGGGCGGGTCGCTCGCAAGCTGCTGGTGCTGGGTCGTCGCCACCGTCGCTGGGCAGCGGGATGCCGGCAAGAGGACGACATGCCGACGGCAGGGTAGGCCGAGAAGTTGGAATTTGTGCAATCACTGGTCACGCATCTTTTTCCATTGAGTACCTTGTCGCCGTACTTCCCAGCATTAATATATCGGGCATGTCGGCGGGGTTGTGGAGCTCGATCTCCTTCGCCGCCTCATTCTTCGTATGCGACAGTTTCAATTTATAGACCACCGACGGAGCGGTGGTGATGAGGTCGAGGTCATATTCGCGGGTCAGCCGCTCCTGAATGATCTCCAGATGCAGCAGCCCCAAAAAGCCACAGCGGAAGCCGAAACCGAGCGCCGCGCTGCTCTCCATCTCGAACGAGAAGCTCGCGTCGTTCAGCCGCAGCTTCTGGATGCTCTCGCGCAATTTCTCGAAGGGAGGGGGGTGTACTCGTATTTCCATGAGCTTGACAGATTGGCAAGGCTAGTGGCAGCGGCAACATTGATGCCTTTGTACGTAAAATCAGAAGCCTGCTGGACAAAAATCAGATCGACGAGGCCATCAAAGAGTGCGACAAGCAAAAAGGCTCCGTAGGAAATGTAATTCGGGCTGGTCTGGAAAAATACAAGCAGCTTACCACGGAGACGGCGCTTGATGACAAAATGACTGCGGCATGCATGAAGAGACTCTTCTTGCCCGGATCTGGAGAGCTAGGCGACGAGTGACAGCAGCACGCATACCAGTAAGCTATTTTTTGACAAAGGTACCTTTATTTAGAATAATTCCAAATGGCTTTGTCTAAATTCTTTTGCTGGCGCCTCGGCGGTAGGGTACTTTGTTTTTCTCCCATCCCAAAAAACAAAGGCCTGACCCTGGACGGAGTCAAGCCTTTTGGTAGCGACCGAACCACACTCGAAGCCCATATTGGTCGTCGGCGGCACCGATAGTCGCAACATGGAACCGGTGTCGGAGGATGTTTACCGCTTCATGCCCATGCACTTTTCCTTGAAGGAATCGGCGATGATCCATGGCACGAACGGAGGCCAAGGTGCAATCTACGCCTCATATCTTGCGCTGACTCGATTCCAGCGACCGGCGCTATTGCCCCGGCGGAGATAGACACGAGACGCCGCGTAGCCAACGCTCCATGCACCTGGCTCACGGCGCCTCCAGGGCCGGGCCGCCAGCCGGAGGCTTGCAGAGCGACTTGGGCAAGCTCGCGTGGGGCTGTTCTACGGTAGCGGTCCAAAGCACGCGGCGTATGCGATCAGACGAGGATCGTATGGTTTAATATATATAGCGACAGATGGATGTTAAGATGGTGAAGGCACAAGACGTCAGCAGCAGTCTGCCGACGCATGCCATGGTGCTGCAACGCCGGCAGGCCGCCGCATGTGATCGCCACTACAAACAACGGCGGCAACTTCACGCATGTGCATATCTTGCTTATATGCAGCCTTCTAGTCGCCCTCGCCCTGCGCTGAGCTGCGCATGTGCCGCCTGCCGCATGCGTGGCGCCACAGGACGCACTGCCCTCAAAGTGCGTGCGGTGGCCGCTGCCGAGCCGGGCACTGATGTCCTCGTGAAGAGGTTCACCCTGCCCAAGAATGCAACCATCACGGTGCGCAGAGACCACGCCTGTTGTGGCACCTTGTTGTGGCGCATGCAGCTGAAGCTCTGCCGCGGCTGGCCTCGAGGCGAATCCTTACAGTGCGGCGCCGCAAATGCCGTTAAGCTGCTCTGCCGTCTACCATCCTCATGCTCGCCCTCACCATGTCGCCATCAAATCACCTGATGCATGCACTGTCAGGTCGAGGTCAGCAGCGAGGGCGGTGCACAGGTGATCCGCGCGACCACCGACCTTGAGGCTGGTCGGCTTCTGCTGCACTGGGGCCTGGAGGGTGGCAAGGACTACAAGGGCGGCTGGCGGCTGCCCGGAGAGGCCGTGCGGCCCGATGGCACGCGGCAGTACAAGGACAGAGCACTGCAGACGGCATTCAGGTGGGCGCGCCGGCGTGTGCATGTGAGGCTTTGCGGTTCTTGCACTGGTGTGATACTGGTTAGGATTCATGACGGTCATCATCTGCACCTACACGGGCAGGTCAGCACCAATGAGATCACCAGATTAGCTGCTGCCCCACCTGACGGCGCCCCTGAGATGTGATCGCTCCAGGCCTGTGAGTGTATGGGGGAACGGAAGAGCGAGGTGATCACCAGCTGCACAGGTAACGAGCGAGTCCGTCGCAATTTTGTGCTCAAAGGCGACGCCCCAGCGCATGGCGGGATGGTCGTGCCAAAGAGCAGCGTCGTTGTCGAGGCGTTGTGGCGGGCAGGTACGCCATGAGTGGTCAATATTTGGGGCAGCGAGTGCACTGCAACCTGAACGAACGGAGTGGAGATAGCAGCGACCTTGTCCTTCAGATTCAGGCGGGAAAGCCTTCTGTTGCCCGCATTATGAGCTTGCACCCATATCGCCCGAAAAATAGGCTCCCCTGTCAGGGAGACCATCAACAACAATTCCGTTGCGCACCCAGCAGCGGTTCAAGGGAATGCCCGAAATGACAACATTTGCTAAGACCGGCTACTGGCACTCGGCCTGGCCGCTGCCACGGCACTGTGAGCGAGTGGGCGATGCTCTGGGGGGCTGGAGGACCGGGTGGACAAAGTAGCCACGGGCTTTCTTGCTTGCTTTTTTGCTTGGGAGGATCGGCGAGGGGTTGGTTGCACCAGCTTTAGGGCTGCTGCTTCGAATTGTTTTCTGCCGCCTCAGGTGTCCGTTAATTGTCAGCAGAGGTCTTTACCAGCTGCTCTGAGCTGTTGCATGATGCCCGAGACCCACATCGACGCGGCGTAGAAAACTGCTGCAGGAAGGCTCAAGCCAAATGGAGTTGACAGCTGGCAGGATGGAGACGCTGCTGGAACGGCTGCAACAGCAAGTCGGTGAGAGCCAGTCGGCCATCGAGGCGACACGGGAAACGCAGGAACGAGGTTCCAGCAACCTTGACCCGGTTGTCGCAGCAAGCAACACGGCGGCCGCACTGCAGCCTTTTATCCTCTCGGCTTCTCTCAGGCCGCTGGATGAGCTTCCAGGTGGCACGCGGCGAGGTGCTCTATGCCAACTACAAGATCGCCTAATTATATTTTGGGCCAAACCCCAAATCGGCCGACGCAATGCAAAGTGCGCATGAATCGCTTGCTGGCCACCAATGCCCCACGCATTACATGATTTCTGAGCCCTGCGGTTATCTTCTCCGCTTTGCAACTGACAGGTGGTTTACGAGATCCTAGGCCAGACCAGCCCGCTGTGGCGTCACGCACGCCTGTGTCGCCACGGGCAGCTCCTGAGGTGCGTGGCGGCGGGGGCTGCGGGTCGAGCTGCTGGTACCGAGAGGGTTGCGGCAAGGGCCGTCCGCTGGTCACTTGAGCGGATGACTGTGCTGCCCCAGCTGAAACGCCGCAACCACAAAGGTTCTTGCGGCTGATGTGCAATTTCTCAAGACTGCATTTGCGACGTCAGGGATTCCATTGGCGGCACGCATTGGGGCACATTCCATTGGGGCTTTTTTGCCGAGGTCGTATAAAATGGTACAACGACCTGTTGCCTGCACCTCCCCGCTCCGCCAGCCGTCGCGCCCGGTGGTCATCCCGGACTGCTACCGTTCTTTTCAGGTTTTATATTAGCGGCCCCTAAGCGTAAGCCTATTTTCTGCACGGTCATGGCATCCAAACCATTTCCCGAGAAAGCCCCGATATCTAATCCATGAAAAAGATACAATCCCTGGTTGCCATTAAACCCGGCATAGCCAAAGGAGGCCCCATAGCCAATATAGGAGCTACTCCCGGGCAATGGACCGGAAGCCATATTATAATATAAGCCGCGTTCGGGCGATAACGCTGCCGCCGTTGATGAGATACCTCATGGGCGGTGGCCAGAAGCATCAGCAGAAGGCCAAGCGGACAGCCAGGCCGCTGATGTGCAGCAGAAGCGCCAGCAGGAGGAGTCGGACCGTGCTGAGCGAGAGGAGGAGGAGCGGCGGCAGCGCGAGCAGCAAAGGAAACAGCAGGCGCCGGCGTAGCTTGGCAAGTCTTGAAACGTTAATGCAGCATCCCGATTTTATTGACCTGGTGCGGAAGCATCGAACTTGTTCCGGTGTGCATTAGAATACGTGCCTGTAGCTTCTCTGCTCAAGTAGCTACCGGCTCGAAGCGAGCCGCCGGCAAACGGGAGCGGCCATGCTCCCGGGCTCAGGGGCACTTAGCCAGCGCGCTGACATGCATCGCTGGATTCTTGATGGGCATCCCCTGCAGAAGGTCACCGCTCCTGCCCTCTCGTGCGGCCAAGAGGCGAAGCAGGTCAAGCCCCTCGACTTCCTTGTGTAGCGCGCTGAGGGCTTGATTACGGATGCGGAGCTGATCAACCTGAATAAGGATCTTAGCGCTTTTACCGATATCTGCGGTAAATGTGAACGGATCAAAAATGGGTACTTTATACCAATTTTTTCAACGAAAGAATACAGCCCAAATGCAGCCCCTCGTGTACGTTGTTAAAGAGCAGCGCGTCTTCGATGGATTCCAGCTGGGCTCCGAGGCCGAGCTGCTGACGTAGTCAAGCAGCCGCGTGTGGAGGACGGCGACGCCGCTGGCGACGCCGATGCCTGTGCGGCTGCGGGGGCGATGGGGGTCAGGATCGTCGCGGCAATCAGCAACCCTCCGAACATCTTCTTCATCTCGCCATTCTCCAACTCATGTCCCGTTTGCTGGAGACACCAGCCGGGATGATGAAGTGATTCTTACGCCTCGCAAGATGATCGATGGCTGACCGGGCCGTTGCCTGCGGTTCAGCTAGATGAACGGGTGCGTTCAGCGGCCGGGCGGCAGGTGCAGTGAACTGCGACAACGATCACCCATTCCTGTCTCCATTGTGTGGGATAGCAACTCGATCGATTACCCTGGCTCAAGATTACAAATCATGCAGGTAATTAATTACATACGCCCAGATGGTCAGCTGCTGCTCCCAATTGAGCACGCATGGATTCAGCAGGTATATAGGCCTGGCAGCCACACCGCAACCCGAGTCATTTGACTGGATCCGGCTCCCGAAAGCGGTTGTGGCCTGGTGAGACGGTGGCGTTGGAGGGCGGCATCGCCTGCGAGACGACGTTTGACGCGTGCACCGAGGAGGAGTGCGACTAACGAAGTCAGGTTGGTATAAAGGTACAAGTTTTTCGTCCGTGAAGCCGGAGGTGCTTCTGTCAGTTTTGAAATCTCCGATAAATGAGAGGCTTCTGGAGTCGAAGGGCCGGACAACTTTTCAAAAAAATAGATTTAGCCACCGGTGTAAGCTGTATATAGCTTTTCTAAAGGAATTTTCGGTTCTTAAGGACGATGAATTGAAGGTTCTTTTTGATGCGTTTGGCGTTAAGCTTAGTGATGCCCTTCTAGATAGAAATTTGCTGCTAACGTTCGTGCTGGTCTGGAACGCCACGCGCTGGTGGGCGCTCTGAATTCCTGCAGCTGCGTCTGGTAAGTGCGGTCGCCGGATACGCCAGGCAACCACTTTGTACAGCTCTTTGCTAGAGCTGATGATCGGCGGCTTGGTGCATTTGTGGTGCCATAACTGCAACCGCGGTTGGATGCTTCCACATGGAATTCATGTTGGCTGATTCCGGTATATTGCAGGTACCGAGATGCCAATGGCAACTTCATTTTTCCCACGCATACTGCTAAAGGTACTTTAAGTACGGCAGCTGCGAGGTGCGGGCTACTTTGTGCTGGCTGCCTGTTATTTTGCTGATCGCTATAACACAGTCTACGCAGTTGGCGATTAATTAATGATTCTCTTCCTGATCACGGGCTGTTGTCGGCTTCTTGTGTCATGTTCAAAGCTCCTTCCAAAAGCGTCCTCCCGCCGAGCGTTTCTTTCCTGACCGGCCTCTGCCGGTCTGGCACATACGTATTCCGTGGGTAAATTCCACCACCGGAAGTACCCCTACACCCGCTCCCGGCTACCTACCCCTGTACCCAGCGCAAGGTACCTTAGCCGTACCCACGCGGCGGGTACCCTTTGGCTGGGCGCTACATGCACCGCTTCCGCTAGGGCGCGGACGACATGAACGAGGTGAGGGCGCAGGGCTGCAGGACTGAGGTTTGCCTCAGCTTTTTGCAGCCGTAAAATACACATTATCATGCTTGTGCCGCATGCTTTGAAGCGTGGCCTCCCTGTTGTTGCGCAAATTGGTCTGCACCTTTGTATCACGATACATGTAAGCATGGTGGCAGTATGTCCATTTAAAAATTTCCTTCAGATCTCTGCTTCAACCACGCGGTGCGCCGCCCCCCACCCCCCCATGAAATATCGGCCCCAGATGCTGGCGGGCCGTTTCGATGAGGACCCCGCCCAGGCCAGGCCGACATTTACGTACGGCACCGCGCAGACATGACGCGCATCGACGCCGAAATAGCGGCCGGCAACCGCTTCGAGCCGCGCGAGGTCTTCGGGTCGGCGCAGGTGCAGTCGAGGCCATGCTCGCGGTACCCGGCCAGGGATGCGGGTTGATCCCCGTCGACAGGTCGATCCAGTTCTCACCGCCGAAACGATGTTTCGCGGCTTCGAACCCCCTCCGTGCCAGCCAGGATTCCATCTCGCGCAGCCATCTCGCGGCACCAGCTCTCCCGATCGGAGCGCCTGACGCGCACCATCGCCGAGGCCCACAAGCCAGCAACGCGGACGCACAGGAGTGGGTGCGCAAGAGATCGCTGCAATCGCGCGATAGTCGCGTCGCGCGATCAGCACCATCGCCGGAACCAATCCCAAGGCGCCAAGCGATGTGCCGGGCAGGAGCAACACCGCGTAGCTGCTGACTATTTCTTGCTCTTCTGCTCCCTGCAGCGTTTCACCCGCTACCGGCCGGCCGTTTTCCCCACCCCCCGCTGTCTCTTTGGTGAATTGCCCCCGCTCCCCCCCTGCTCGCCGCTCGCCCTGTGCGTCCCACCCCCAAGGGACGAGATCCTGCACATCATGCACCGCAACTACATCCCAGAGCTCAGGGCGCTGTGGAGGAGTGGCACGGGGCGCTGCACGACAACAGACCCCCGACGACGTCCCCATCTGCGCCGCGGACATAGCCTTCCTGGAGTCCAATGGGGACGAGGCCGCTACTGCCGCGGGCCACTGTACCTCGGCATAGGCGGCACGCGGCTAGAAAGATTCGACGGCCCATCAAGGCGCCCCCGGTTCTTTGGCGACAAATAAAATATAGCTACGGCTAAATAAGAATCTTGTAAATCAAATAGGAAATAATGTAACAGCAATTCCTTATCGTGAAGAATTTCCCCCCAGAACCACGAACAGGTGATGCACGATATCTACGTTGTGGTTTGGAAAGGCAGCAGACCCCCATGACCCCCATATCCCTCGACAGAGATGCGCTCATCGGCGAATTCCGCAACGATCCGAAATTCTCAAGAGCGTGCACACTGGATCCGACGTGCACGTGGGCGCTGCAGGCGCGGACGGTGCGGGGCGTCTGAGGCACATGTTGTGCGTGTCACCAAGTAGAGTGCCGGACCCAGAGGTCGAGCGCATTGCGTGCTTGCTTTTCCACAGACCAGCTGCCCCTCGCGACCTGGTGATTGGGTGGGCGGGCTGCTGCGGTCTGCAGATGCCTTCCCTTGTTGGGGCCCTCGCGCGGGGCTTGCCCCCTGGAACCCCATGCATACTATTCACCCCCTGGCCTTCTCAGGCAACTGCGGCGGCGGTGGGGTCCAGCCTGCCCCAGAGTGCGCGCGGTTACCTTGGCTACGTCACCAGCCACATTGGGGACAGCCAGGTGCGCTGGCGTCAAGCACTCGCTTTTCAGGGGCTCCTTGGGTGGGGACCGGGGCTCAGGGCTAGGAGCGGCTCCTTGCTTTTGCCGGCCTGCAACTCATGCCTATTGTGCGACCATTACTAGCCTAGCCATTCCGGCTGGCCTGTTGTTCACCTGTTGATCCAATCTTTCTAAACGGTCCAGATACTGCCTTTATTCGAGGCCGCAGTGGATGCGCGCAGATATCACCTCGGGGGTCGCCAGATTAAGCACCTGTTCAATCCTATGTCTAGTATTAGCTGCATACGTTCTTACGCTTAAATAAGTACCACTTTGTGGATCTTACGCTTCATAGCTCGATAAAACGACCTCTTGTACTTCAACGTGTTACTTGCCAAAAGTACTCTACAAATCAAAGACATAGATCCCGGGCCACATACCACCATCTCCTGCTTTGACGACCTACACACACACACACACGCACACACACCACCTCACGCAGCACACACACACACACACACACACTAGGGAGGTGCTTATTGGATGGCACTGGAGTGAGCCGGTGCGCCAGGCCGCAGAGAGGGTTGTCGGCGCGGCAGGTGGGCGGGCAGAGCGGCTGGGGTGAGGCTGACGGAAAGGCTTTTAACGTTTTGATGTCCACGCCGTCATTATTGGCATCTCGATACCCTGCTCATCAGCGTCATCACGCTCTGTTCCTGGCAGGCTTTGGGCTATGCCGTGCTGATCTATCTCGTCGGCTTCAAGAGCCTGCCCGGTCCCTTGGCGACAACGAGGAGGCCTGCTTCTGCCTCAAGGCCTGGCAGGTGGGTCGGGAGTTGGCCACGCACAGCCGCAGAAGGTAGCAGCTGCAAAATACTTTCGGGGTACATTTGGGCAAGGCGTTCCACGTGTTGTGATGGGCCCTCTTTTGCAGTGGTCCTCAGTGACCCGCGACACGTGGTTCCTGCACTATTGCAGCCGTTTCAATTGCGCCACGCTGTGTTGATTTATGCCGCTTACATCGCGCAACTTCATCTCCTGGCCCAATGCAATCGCTCTGCCGAGCCTGCCTGGCAACGTGGGCATATGGGGGCCGCCTCATGCCGTGAGGAGGCGCTGCAGGCGGTGGCCGTCATCAACCGCATCAGCGCCTGCGGCCACGATCTCATGTGGAAATATCGATCTTTGTTTTTTTTTGGTGGGGACGCATGCGGGAGCTGCAGCAGGCAGCTGGCGGAAGCGCTTTCACACAAATGCAGACAATTGTGATCGTATCATAGATGGAGCCTGGCACGGCTGGGTACGTCATGCTACATCACGAAACCGAGCGTGCAGCATCTCTGATTGATTGCCTTGACTTGGTGACAGCTGATGAACGTCGCCTCTTTGCCGATCTGTGTTGGGCCCATGGCCGCCCTACGTTTTGCATGCCCTTCTTGCACACGGACACTCCAGCGTGCATGCATGCGCACGTGCATGCGCGCGGACACGCAACTGCGTAAGTGTCAAGGTGATCGTGGTCACCGATCGCAAGGGGGACCTGCTGGAA
>NNCB01000372.1:0-18896 GCA_002317545.1 Scenedesmus quadricauda | reverse complement strand
GCTATCCGAAGGCTGCGATCGCCAGGGCGCTTTCCATCAATGTGAAGACCCTCGACCGCCTCATGCAGGTGTGGGGGCGGCTGCACTGCTGCTGGTCGCGGCTCCAGCCAACGGCCTGAATCGCGAACAGCTGTGGTGGTACTGCCTCTGCGCGTTGGGGGAGTGCAATGACACCGTCGCGGCGCCAGAGCCTGCAGCAGGGGATGATGCTTGCGGCAAGGGACGCTCGGCAGTCGCCCAACTGACGCGACCAAACCAGCCCCGAGACACGCGTTCCATGCGCTTCCGCCCACACGGCGGCGCATCTGGAAACGGCGGCAGCGGGCCGGAGCTCGCCACGCCCACCACGCGCCCTGCCCCCACCGCACAGCGCGTCGCTTGCCACCGGGCGGCCCCAGATTCAGGAGCTTGAGGCGAGCGTCCAACTGCGGTGGGATCTGGCATAGGAGATGCCGAATTCTGAGGTGAAGGCGAACAGGATGCGGGTGAGCCGCTAAAATCTTGCGACGCCCCGCCATTGGATGTGCAGTTACCAGCGAGCTTGTCAGGGCGTGCCGGATCGTGGGTAAATTGTGAGAATCAGGCGCTGGACTCAGTAAGCGATGTCTAGAAAGGATCAGTGGGATCATTTCAACTGCTGTTTTTCCCTGCTCGTGTCCTGCTGCCACACACACCACAACAGGAAGAACAACCCAGAGGACTGGCAGCTGCTGGCCAACCTGGCCAAAGGCCTGGCCGGAGGCGGCCTTGCTCCCAGGTGGGAGCAACACAGAACTTTCATCAGCATGTATTTGCTGTGCAGCCGGCTGGCGGCGGGATGGGCTCGCAGGAAGGACCGGATATAGGCTTGGGACTTCAGCGGAAAATCCTGCCCGCTGAGGTTGATGTAGTGCCTCCAGTCCCGGTTCATTTTCAGCAGCTGCTTCATTCCGCGCAGTTCCTCGACGAGATGGCCCTTGAGGTGCGCAGCACTTGCAACTGTCATACGGAAGAATGACAGCCATACATGCAGTCATGCTCTCGTTCTGAGGCAAGGCCGGGGTTGCAGCCGATTCGACCATCGCGACCTTCACCGACGGCGTCGTGATCCCCGAATTTGTGTTCATCGCCTTCCAGATGACCTTCTCGGCGATCACCGTCGCGCTGGCTCGGCGGCCTCGTAGCGCATGAAATTCCGGCGGTGATGGTCTCTCGCGATCTCTGCAGGGGCTGACCACTCCAGCTGATTATCGCCGATCGCGCCCGCCGTCGAGCCCCTCCCATCTTCACCTTTTGGGTACGCTCGGCAAAGCCCTTCACAAAGGCGTCGTAAATGCCCTGCTGGACATAAAAGCGCGTCGGCGAGATGCAGACCTGTCCGGCGTTGCGGAATTTCTGCCACACGACCTTGTCGAGCGTCGCTTCGAGGTCGCAATCGTCGAACACCAGCACCGGCGCATGGCCGCCCAGTTCCATCGTGATCCGCCTCACCCCGTCCCCGGCGAGCTTCATCAGGTGCTGCGCCGCTGCCCGGGCGCGTGCCTCAAGCCTGGGCAGCGATCGGTTGCTCAGCCGGCATGCACAAGCCTCTGCAACAGGCGAACACCAACGGGCGACCCAAGCAATGCACTGCAGCACGCCCAGTGTCCATCCTGGTGCCCTTTTGGACTCATGGTCTAAGTCCTTGCCATCAGCCTACTCCTTTTTTATAATTGCATAAATAAGGACAAACATAATGCCACGCAGCGCATATAACGCAAACCGCATCGGCCAAAATCCGAGGCCCAAAACGCCATACCCAGGATTCCTTGGGACCTCGAACCTCCATTGCACAGGACAAGGCCTGGGGGGCGCCCCGGGCAACCTGTACTGCGTGCTGCTGCGGTAGTTGGGGTAGTAGACCTCCGCCACCAGGATAATCTCGTCCTCGGTCTGGATGAGCGGGTGGATCAGCAGCCGGTACCGGAACCGGTTCTCCTTCCCGAGCGACTTCCGCTTTCCGATGCGGTCAGCGCATGCGTTGTCGAGGGCATGTGGCAGGATCTCTGTGAAGCGACAGCAAAACCGCTCGGCCAATACTATTATCACTTCGAGCATGAAGACAGAGATGCCGTCGCGAACTCATTGGATCTCATGGTGGATCGCGATCTGGTTGAAGCGGCCAAATCTCCCACTCACGATAGGCACCCCTCTGATTGGTACGCACAAGTCAAGTTGACGTGGGAAGGATGCCGACTCTTCTTGGTGCCCGGCAGGGGCGCAGCGGGCGGCAGCACGGCCCAGACAGGCCGGCGTCTGCTGCAGGGCGGGGCAGCTGGCGGAAGCTCCTGGCGGAGGGCAACCAGCAGGTGGGCGCGGGCGGGGCCGCGGTAGCTGCTGCTGAGTGGCTTCCTGCCAGGCTTTTATTCGTGCAAGCCGATGTCGAGTGTACCTTTCGCCCACCTACGGCAGCAGCAACCTGGCCGCCACCAACCTGACGGGGCACCCCTGCGTGGTACTCCCCAACGGATTTAGCCCGCAAGGTACCCCCACGAGCATTACGTTTATGGGGCAATTGTTCAAAGAAAATAGTACTTGCCGTGGCCAAAGCCTACCAGGATGCTACCGATCACCACCGCAAACACCCCAAACTACCCTAGCCCAAAGGTACTTTCGCCGCGCCTCGCGGCTGGGATGACCCCGACCGGCGTCACCTTTGGCACCCACGATTATCCCGGCATCGATCACTCACAGCCGCGGTGCTTGACGTTAACGCCACGGTGCCATGTGAGCATCCGCACCCGCCGCCTCACACGCGCCCTCGACGGCCCACGCGGGCAGCGCGGTACGGCAGCTGCCCGTCCGCCTCTGGGCAGCTGCGGCGTCTCGTCCTTGGCTCCCAAGCACGTGCAGCCGCAGGCCGAGGCGTCGGCGGATGGGGCTGCAGCAGACGTGCAGCCTGCACGGCATCCGGCACCACATGGTGCCCTGCAGCGAGTGGCCCCTGAGCTCCGCCCGTTGCTTGCACGCGCCCATCACGCCTTGCGCCGCGTGCCGTCCTGCTGGGGCCCGCAGGTACCTCCGCCGACTCAGGACCTTGGCTGACAAATTGTATGCCCCGAGCCGATAAGGGCCGCACGCGGCGGTTTTGCCCAGCTACGCTTAGTTTTAGCCCGCTCTGCCCAGTGGGCTCAATTGGGGGGGCGCAGTTGGTCCGAGGCGCGTCCCTTTGGTCAGCGATGATGTTCCACTGGTGCGGCGATCTGCAGCTATGCGCGCCGCTTGGCAGTGCGTGTGCGGTATTGCATCCGCGCATTCAGAGGGTCACGCAAGCCAGGCCCGGCCAGTTAGAACGACGAACTTGCATCAGGATTGCGGAAACCAAGCTGAACCAGATCATCGACGAGACCTGGACGCGCATCAAGGACGCCGCGGCGCGCGACAACGCAAAGTGGGCGCGCGGTGATGGGACACGAGGGTCGCAGATGATACCGTTCACCGCATCAGGCCGACCGGCAAAAAAATCCGTTTTTCCGGAATTTGCTGTTTGTCTACGGGCGGGGTCATTTTGAAGTGCGAGGAACATGAGAGGCAGCGGGGGCTGGTGTCAGACACAGAAGCCGGAGAGCAGCGGGTCAGACACGGCAGCACATAATCATCGGGCACGACGATTTCGACCGCAAGACACGCGGCCGTGCGTCCGTGCACGGCTGCTAGCTTCCAGCAGCCCAATCCCCTTGAATGCCAAGGGCGTTGCCTTCACTGCTCCCACGGCTCGGCGCGTTTGGTCCTCCCGACCAGGGCCAAGCAGCTTTTGCGACGTGCGAATCTCGGGGTCGAGATTCCCTGTGAACAGCCGGTCGTTACGCTGCCGCCCCGATTTGTTGCCCGAAAGCCGCGTCCCCCGCGAGCATTACATTCCGGATCAAGGAAGCCGATTCGAGTGTACCGCAGAAGGACGGCGACTGGATCTACTGGGTCGAATATGAGGAAGGCGCCGAATACAAGAAATGGTATCGGAGGCCCGTCGCGGGCGGCGATGCGGTCCTGATCCTCGACGAGGTCGCGATGGCCGCCGGCAAGGATTATTTCCGCCTCGCCGAAGTGTCGGTCAGCCCGAACGGCAAGCTGATGGCCTATTCGTTCGACGACAATGGCTCCGAGCGGTTCGAAGCGCGCTTCCGCAATCTCGATGGACCCTGAGCTCTGGGGACGCCTCATGGGCCCTGCCGCCAGGTGCGGCCAGATTGGGTGCTGCCCAGCCGCCCGCCTTTGTGCCACCATGCCGCGTTACCCCGCACTCCACACTTTCTGGGTCACCCCGCTGGACCGCCGAGGTCTGCAGCGACGGAACGTGGAACGCAATATGACGATCCCCAACGTAAGCAGGAGGAAGATCATCACCACCACCAAACCATTCCCGATCGCTCTCAGATAGTTCAACATGTAGCCCTTTGGGGAGGTACTTTCCTCCCATCTTACCTGGGTACAGCCCTTTGCCTGGCCCGCGCCAGCTGAAAGGGGGGCGAGGGGCTGCTGGTCGTCCAGGCGCCCGCGCAGATGATGGCGCTGGCCGGCCGGGCCAGTGGAGCGTGAAGGATGCGGCCGGGGCCGAGGTCAGCAAGGCGTCGCATTGAGTCCATAGGCACATATCGGCGCGGCACTGCGAAAGGAATGTGCAATCATTTGGTAGAATTTGAACAATCGTGTTTCCCATAGCGCACTGTGGTAGCTCGGCCCATCCTGCGAACATGCACAATCAGCTGGCTCGTGAGTCGTCAGATCCGGCTGCTGATGACTGTTCATGCGTTGCACGGTGCTTTGTGAACCAGATTATGTCCAGAGATCAGGTCAAAGTGCTGTTCAAGCTTTGTTATTTCAGTGACCGGTTTTTTGGAAAGGAATAAAGCGCACCAGCGACCCTGTGGCAGATCAACGCAAATTCAGCAATTTGGAAGGGCCGTAAAGTCATGCGGCGTCGATTGTCGCAATGCAATAGAAAATCGATATATTTGCTGTTCGTGGTTACGACTATTCGCGTGCTGAACCCGACACCTTGCGAGAAGGCCAGGCTTTCAACATTCGCCGTCATAGCCGTTGCGGAATGTGCCGCCTGCACATTCATCCCGGCCTTGAACCCATCGGCCATTGAACCGCAAGTGCCCTTGATCCGCAGGATACGCTGATCTGCCTCGACCTCCCCCAGAACACAGGCGGCTTCAATCTGCATCACGTGGAACCCAGGTGTCTTGGCCTGCTCGGCTGCCAGCGCAGCAGTAGGCAGCCCCATCATCACGCCCTCAAATGCACCGCGCCACGATCTCCTCAAGCAGCAGCGGCTGCTCGAGACCTTCCGCCTCCGCCCTGGCCTCCGCCGCGCGCCGCGCGGCCGACCAGGCTGACGCCGCCAGCAGCGCGAGGCCGATCTCCGCCATCAGCAGCGCGCCCGCCAGCGCGGCGACCTGCCGCCACCTGTGGGCGGCGTCGCCCGCGGCCGGCTGCGAGATCATCAGCACCTCCGGGCGTCGCCGCCGGCCCAGGCGGTCCCGTCCGGATCCGGCGCCGCCACGCCGAGCGCGGCGGCGGAGAACGGGCCGGACGAGGAGGAGAGGACGCGGACGAAAGGCTCGTCGTGCTTGGCGGAGCTGGCCTCCTCGGCCTCCGCCTGCGGTACCAGGAAGGCGAGGCCGATGTCGAATGACGTCACACGCGCGCGCACGTGCTTGCATGCAGACATGCATGTGTGTGTGATTGGTGTGTGGTGGTGTGTATCTGTGTGTGTGTGTGTGAGTGTGTGTGTGCGCGTGCGCGTGCGCGTGCGCGTGCGTGCGTGCAGCATGCATGCATGTGTGTGTGTGTGTGTATTGGGTTAACTTTCTGTCCCATTCGTATATAGATCGTTTACTTATGATTCGGTATATATTTCTGCCGTAGCTGCATCAGAGGCATCATCAATCACAATGATGTGGTTGGAACGCTTCCGTGTGTGCGCGCCCATTGTGATGGGCTTGCTTGAAGCATGGGTGTGTGCACCAAGGAATGAATTCTTCCTTGGCAGCTCCAGTAATAAGCTTCCCCCATTCTGACCGCCGGGGCCTGCATCCAGGACTTTGGTACCCCCACCACATATCGTTGTTGTGGCGCCTAAGTCTACAATAGGTTTAGATCTAACACTGGTATCGCACGCCCGACAAGAGCCGATATCGCAGGTGGTTGCGCGCCGTGCCGACGCTTGTGTGTCGGCAATCGGTCGTATTCCATTCCTTGTAGAAATAGATGCCCGACACAAAATCGATGAAGCCATCACCGAGCGACCCGTTCAGCTTGATTTCCTGCGTGAACTGGTCGTGCTGTCCCTCGTTGACGATGGCAAAGCCGCCGAAGCGATACCCCAGGACCGGGGGACGCGGGACAGCGAGGCTGGGCAAGGCGCGCCCGTCGGCAAAGTCGAGCGCGATGACGGGGGCGCCGCGGCCAGCAGGGGCGCGCGTCGAACGCCGGTTGCGAGTGCGCAGCACATGAAATCGACGCGGCAGCCGCCGTCATCGTTCGGCGTGAATTGCCACCGGTTGTCGAGGTGCCGCATCGGCCCGTCGATATAGGTTACGGTGCCTCGCGCGGGCGCTCCGTGGGCGGCAGAAAAGGTCTGTCGCGCAGCTTCCAGGCGCATCAGGTATGGGTGTGACTCGGACGCGTTCAGCTCACGTGGCAAAGGCGCGCATCTGTCGAACCACGCGAATGCGTCCGGCAGCAGCGCGCTCGCACGGCGCCAGCTCGGAACGGCGTGCAAGCGACACTGCCGGCCCCACGGACTTACCAGTGCCTCAACGCGTGTATGAACGAGGCTTACAATGGCCATGATCAAGGCCGCGGTGGCCAAGCGTGCTGGTCGCGCCATGCGTGTAGATCGCTTTGACTGCTACTGACCCGAGTACGAGTGAATATATATATTCAGGCCCGACCCCACGCACGTTGGAGATGCGTGGATGGCTGGCCGTAAGTGAACTCTACAAAGACCGGTACGGGTGCAGATCTTCAATAACGAAACCGGCCGTCGCATGGTCGTTCGGCAGGGGACGGTTATTCAGAATAATTCCAAGTCTGAAAGACTGATTCCGCTGATCGGTTGGAGCCGGGGACGCAACTTGACGCTGGACTGCGTGTGGTGAGGAAGATCGGTTTCACGAGCGATAAATGTTCACCTGGCTGCCATATGTAAAGCGTACTTTGCGGACGCTCTCTGCAGGTCCAGGATCTGCTGGTCGGAAAGGACGGTATTCAGCACGGGGCGGCTACTGCCGGTGGTGGAGCGAAGTACCTGTAGCTCTTCGGTTTCGGAGGAGGGTTGAGCTTGATATACAGCAGGAAGCGGTCCAGCTGGGGCCTCGGGGGAGGGGCGATCGTCGATAATCAGGCGTACTAGTATGCACAAGGATTAAAAAGAGAATTGTTACAGGTATCCCAGTCCTCAAAACTTGTGACCTGCACACAATGGTGAAAGATGGATCTCAACATACCGGCTTCTGAGATTGATGAGGTAATGGATGGTATTCTGGATTGAAGTACCATGAACTCCGAGAGATGCTGGCGAGGAACCGGTTTGTTAAATGCATCAGTAGGTACGCAGCGGGTCGAGAAGCTCATTCGTGAAAAGCGGCATGTGTAGCGTTTCACTTGCATCGAGACAAGCGCAACATCGAAAGTGAGAGTGTTCAACGCAAGCCGGCCCTGGGCGCTTCTTGGTGCGCTATGGCCCTCATTGCGCCTCGGTTCCCATAGCCCCTGCCCTTGCAGGCCGTGCCAACTATCCGACGGTTGCCACAATCTGACACCAAGGCTGAGCATGCGTAGGCGCGTGCGCTCATCTGGATTGGACGGCGGCGACGGACGCTGGCGGTCGATGTCACCCACCCCGGCTGGAATTGCGGTCCTCCCGAAATCATTGCGCAGCAGGAGACGCTGACCCGACTGCACGAGCCGAGTCAATTTCTGATGCATGAGCGGAGCTGTTATGACCGCTGCCAAATTGAGCGTGAAGATATATCCGAAGTCACCAAGAGTTGCACCAACAGGTTATCGCCCAACGTTGATGTCGCGGAGTGCGCGCGATGCACAGCGTGTCGAAAATGCGGCAATTGGTGGCGCCAGGTGCGGTGCGATTCGGGAAAGCCGTGGAGAAACATCAGAACCGGCGCGCCCCGCGGCCCCATATCGACGACGTCGAGCTCGACCCCGGTTGAAAGCTTCACACGCTGCTGCTCGAAATCGCCGATCATCCGACAGCTCCTATGATTTCTTTTAGAGAGTTCACTTGACGGGCACCATGCAGGCCTGCAAGGCGCACCATGCGCGCCCCTGCCCCGCCGCACGCGCCGTTCGGCCCCAGCGCGCCACGCGGCTGCGCGTTGCCGCTCTCCAAGCCGGCGTCGCCGACCACACCGCGCGCGTCCGCGGCACCGCGCAGCTCGTCAGCTGGTATTGCAGCGACCTCTCCTCCTGGTGAGCAGCGCGGGCGGCACCGCAGCGCCACACGCCCCAGCCCCGAGCGCGGACTGTTGACTTCGAACCGACGCCGGCGCCGTGCCGCGCCCGACCGCCGTGCCCGCGTCGCCGCCATCCGCGCCGCATCAGGCCGGAGTGGTCGCCCGTGACTAAGGGGGCCGTCAAGCTTGCGGTGGCCAGCGATCTGGTGGAGCGCGGCTGAAAGTTTGAGCTCAAGCAGGAGCTGTGGGGCATGACCATCCTACCCCATGCATGCGCGGGATGGATTCGAATGAGGATTAGGATTGTTACAGCGTCCTGCAGTCGCGCGTGTGGAGCCATCCAGGCTCTGGATTGTACACTGAAGCACAAACGTTGCGTGACTACGTTCATGTGCGCCGGCAATGAGGCGCTGTGGTACGGCGCAGCCGATGACGCCGTTGGGCGGCCGGCGGCGCGGGCACCACACTCCGAGGCGCAGAGGTGGCTGCGCGTCGGTAATACGGGCGGCGCCCGCAGGCCGCTCGCACGCCGCGAGGCGATCTGTTGACCGGCACCCCGGCCTCCCGCATGCTGCGGCGGCGCCGAGCTACGAGGTCGTCGACTTTGAGCCCGGCAAGCGCCTGGTGCTGTCCGGCATATCGGAGTACCACACAGAGACGAGCCAGTTCCTGTTCATGCCCGACCGCACCGACCCCGGCATGACGGTGGGAGGGGGGTGGGGAGGGTGGCGCATTAGGTAACGGAGACGTGGCTGCTGCCGCTGCCGCTGCCGCTGCTGCCAGAGCTGCTGTTGCTGCCGCCGCTGCCGCTGTCCCTGCTGGGCTGCGGCTGCAGATGGTGCCGCCCGCCGCGGTAGCTGCTGCTGCTGCGCATACATAATGAGAGGCCCGGGCTGCAAAATGCGCAGCGGAGTTCACAATCAAGGCATGTGGCACTGCTGGCACGGTAATCCAGGCTCTGACGCTCGCCCTTCCCTGCACGCGCCGCGCCGCGCCGCGCGTCCCGGCAGATCGTGCGGTGTGTGACGGATGCGCAGCTGCGGGAGTGGCGCTCTGCGCTGCAGCCAGTTGTGTCGAGCGAGTGCGTTCGGCTCGCAAGCGCAGGCGCAGGGGTCCCAGGCGCGGCTGTGTTGTTCCCAGTGGCACCTTTCAGCGTTCTGTCTCGGCGACTTCATGCGTGCTTGCCGCAGTATGGGGCTGCACAGCGCATCTGCCGTGCATCTGATCGCCCTTGCCCTGGCGACCTCGCCCTCCTCCCCCCCCCCCCCCGGGCTCCATGAAACTCGCCGTGTCGCATCGACGCCATGCACCCATGCACACACAGTCTGACACTCATAAACACGAACACACTCACACACAAACAAGAACGGCCGCATCCTACCCCATGCACATGCACGAGCACACATGCACAAACAAGCTGACGCGCACCCGCACACCCACTCCAACCGTCCCAACCCTCCTCAGAACTCCTGAAGCGCGTCCCAGAAGCTCGTTGGCCGGCCTGCAGAAGCTGCTCAACGTCCCCGCTCGCCCCGTACACACCCGAATTTCGGAGGCCTGGCGCCGCCACGTCAGCGCGTCCGCCGACGCGCGCAAGGGCCGCAAGCCCGCCAGCGCCGGCGGCGCCGGCGCCGGCGCACGGGCGCGCGCGCAGCAGCGGGAGCCGAGGGTGGGCGTCTTCACGTGGGGGGCTGCGTTTGATGGGCTGCTGTCCGGCGGCCGTGAGGCCAGGCGCGCGGCGGAGCGCCCCGCGGCGCAGCACTACCAGCGCCGGCGGCGCAACAGGATCCGTCGGGGCACTACGCCGCGCTCGGCATCAGCGTGTCATCGGGCGGGCCGGGGCCGACAGGGGAGCGAGATCAGGGGCTCGTACAGGCGGCTGGCGCTGGAGCTGCACCCGGACCGCCAGATCGGCAAGGCGGCGCACGTCCAGAAGCAGGTGGGCGCGGACATGGGCATCTGCTTTCCGCACGTGTGCATTGTGTTTGTGTGATGTTTATTTTTGTTTGTGTGTATGATTGGGTGCATGCGCGTGTCGAATTGTGTGTGTTTGCGTGTGTGTGTGTGTGTGTGCACGCGCGCGCACGTGCACGCGTGGGCACGGGCTCGCCCGACGTTTGCATGTATGCGCGCGCACCTCAGCGCGCGCGCGCGCTCTCGTGGGCGTGGGTCAACACAAGGGCCACTGTCCGCCGGATGACGCCGTGCAGCACGTTGCCCGAGACCCGCCGCAGCTCACATGCGCGCGCGCACGCGTCCCACAACGCACGGCCCCGTCCGCCAGGCCGCGGGCCGCTTCGCGCGCGTGCTGCGCGCCTACGACGCTCGAAGGACCCCGAGACGCGCCGCCTGTACGACGCCGGCCAGATCATAGAGGAGACTGTCAGCCTGTGACGAGCGCCTCGGGCTTCGCAGCTATAGCAGCAGCACCGGCGTCTGGACCATCGGCAGCATCCCGGCAGGAACGACGCGCACGCTGACGATTACCGGCACCGTGACGGCAACCTGAGGCGCCAGGTCGGTGGGGTCGGAGCGGCAGCTCGGCGAGGGAAGAGAACAAGCGTCGCGGCGGCGGGCTAAAGCAGGTGGTACGGCGCCGCGGGCGCTTGCAGCGAGCTGGAGAGCCGGGGCAGCGGGCGTGTACGGAAACCGGGGCTGACCTACCTTTGCTTGGGTGTGCAATGAAGCCGTTCGTGCCTTTAAAACAACACCGACGACCGTCGAATGAACTGACAAAACCATCGTCACGACCACAACACTGGCAAAGACATCGCCCAAGCGCCGAGCTTGGTGCCCCTGCAGCGAGTATCGACTTCCATGGCACCTAAGCGGATGGGGGGAAGTAAGGGTGGGTGGTCGCCTGTTAATTCTGGATCGTGCTTGATATTCGTTAATGCTGCCTTTGTTGTTCTGAATTTTGAAAATGTGTTTAACAGAGTAAACTTCGGTAGCGTCACGATCGCGGCCGATGGAAGCTATGTCTAACGCCGGCGGCGAACTTCCCCTGGCACAGAGCCTTACCAATCCTTAGTCCGCAAGGCGTGCTGCTACACCCGCACGCCGTCCCTGCATACGCGCCGCCAGAAAAGGGCCACTACAGCACAGACAATTTTGCCTGGTTTGCACGCTTGCCGGCCACGCAGACAGTCCGCGCCACGGCAGCTGCGCGCGTCATAGCGCTGTCGGACATCATGTGCCCGTGGTCCTGATGCGTCTGGGCCGATACATCTCTGGCAAGCTGCGCCCGCATCAGCCGCTTGGCGGCTGCGGCGCCGTTCACAGTCGTTGGCGCTGCCTCTGGTTGTTGTCATCACAGGATGACTCTTTTCCATGGCGGAAGATGGTATGATGAAATCAGAGAGGAGTAATAAAAATCACACTTGTCAGCTTTGAGAAAAAGCTGGTCTTTCAGGGTTATCATAAAGCCCCACTGTTACACAGCTTTTGCTGGTAATAACTGATTCCGACGTCTTAAGTAACTACGTGGTCACCTTATATTTTCTTGTCAATATTTAGGGACAGCGGATATCCTGCTGATCCAGGTCCAATGTGCCCCATTTACTGCAATTGTCATAACAAAGGCGCATGTTACGAGCCATGTTGCCCATCTGGTTCGCGGTCCCAAGCCAAGGGAAGACCACCACAACAACAAGCCCCTTCTGCTGGTAGTGCCTGTCTGCCTGCCTGCCTGTCTGCCTGTCTGCCTGTCTGCCTGCCTGCCTGCCTGCTTGCGCGCCTGCTCCAACAGCGCTGACGGTAGCCAACCGAATCTGATTCTCAGATAGTGCTTCAAACACAATTCCGTGAGCGCGGACGGCTCCAGGAGCAGGCGACCACGTGGCACCATGACGGGTCCTTTTCCTTGCTTGCTTGCTTGTTCCATTGCTTGCTCGCTTGTTCCCTTGCTTTCTTGCATGCCTTGCATCCAGCTGCCTGTTATGGATGATCCTGTGCTATGCCGGTGTCAAGTCGTATACTAAGATTGTCTTGCTACTACCCACTCCGGCTGATTCAAGCTGTCTGCCTGCCGTTACAGTAGGTACCTGCATTTTGCCTTGAACTCGCGTACTGGATTGCCCTGCGCTGCCTGCCCCTTGGCTGCTGCGGGAGCGCTGCCAGCGTCGCACCACCCTGAGAGGCCACTGCCAGTGCCCCGCCAGTTGACGGGTAACGAGGGAGCGTTATGGATGCAAGAGAAGGACCACCGACCCCTGCCACGCAAGAAGATGAGCGACCAGCCCGCTGTCCCTGGACAGCACAGCACGTTGAGGGGGGGGGGGGCAAATGCTGCTGTACGGGACAGCAGACAATCCGATCGCCCAGGCGATCAACAAGGTCTGGGAAAAGATGGCGGCGATGCTCGCCGCGCAGGCGGGCTAGCCCTGCGGGCTGCAGTCACGCGAAGGTCAGCGCCTAAGCTGGCGCCCACTGCGCGGGCCTCGGCGCCACTGGCCCGCTTACTCTCCTCCCTCCTCTTGCCGAATAAAGGACGATCCGCACGGGTCGCCCACCAAGGGATGACCCGGAACGGTCCTTTCCGCCAGCAAGCGGAAACAAAGTTCGAAAAGAGGGAGACGGGTCACCCCCCGGACTCCCTTTTTTCTTGTCCATTGTCCGCGACTTGGCGGGCAGGCGTGAAAATCGGGCCATCCATCTCCCTCGACAAACCGCTGTCGTCAAAGCGTCACCATCGGACGCCAAGGCAACGGCCACCCTGGGATCTGATCTGATGTTTGCTGCGCTGCAGCCTGTTGTTGCTGCGGCCGGCTGAGGGACGCCTAGCTTGCTGGTAGGGAAAAGCTTGGCTTTTTCCGAGCCGTAATTTTCGGTACCTACCCGGCTCCGAATCTGGTTGTCTTGCAGGGTAAGTTCTTTGAAATTGCGCTGTTGTCCTTCGCGATCTTCCTTCACCACGTAGCCGCGCTTCAGGATGGTCGAAAGTGGTAGGCGCGATAGGTAGCTGCGCACGCATGGCACCCTGTTGGCTGCCTTGTTCAAAGCAATCACCCTGGGGGCGATGCGCATGTGCACCGCTGCCCGCATTAAATCATGAGCAGCTTCTCCATTCCTGATTGCCGCGCCCTTGTAGGCGCCGGACTGCCCAGGTGCACTAGGTGCCAGTTGCACCAGGTAGGAATTCGGCTGAGTCCTGCATGCATTTGTCGGTCATCACACAGCATGTGCGTGCACGCAAAGCTGGCCATCACGATGACACTTGTATGGTGCAGCATGTCCACCTCGTTTAGCTTATGCCAAGGTGGATGCACTCCTTGATGGCTGCCCATTGCTCAGATCTAATACTACCCCCTCGCTAAAAGAGGTACGTGCGGGTTTTCCAGTAGCAGGTCGGTTTGTGCCAGGCGTGCGTCGAGTTCCGTCAGGTTAAACTTCGATGGCTCCTTGCGTAACAATGATACAGTATGAATATTCTGCGGACGGATAACGTTCCCAGGTCTTCATAGAAGTCTTCCCCCGTATTTGCGTATAAGTGGTTCTTTTAGAAATTGATATACAGGTACTTGTAATTTTTCTCCTAGTTTGCAGGCCGGGCTGCAAATGCTCATGTTGGGCTCATAGTTCAGCGCATGTAAAGCAATCCTGTTGCTCACTTGTGCAATAAATGCTTGCTGAACGTATCTCATCACCCGCTGCCCCGTTTGCCTGCGTTAACAGTGAGCTACGGTCCATCAGCTGCAGTTCCCCCTCAATGCATTCCGTCCACTATCCGGCTGGGCGGCAAAACATTCTGGTAGATCCCGTCCTGAGCGGGTACTGTGGCCTGTCAGATGGTGAAGCACCAGGTGGCAAGTGAAGTGGATGGCGATTTCAAGCTGGAGGGCATCGCCGTCGAGGACAGCCCCTGCAGCGACCCTCGATCAGCGCCTGTCCAGCACTGATGTCCAGGTGCAGCCCGGCCAGCACCTCTACCTGAAGGCTAGGTACACAGGCATGCGGCGCGATTTGCACACAGGTTCCTAGCTAGGAAGCGCACTTTTGCAAACATGCGTCTTCGATGAACCTGCGGGGGGGGCGTTGAATGCGTCTTTTGGTGAATGCGGGTTTCGCAAAATCGCTCTTGGCTCTGTAACTGTCTGTACCAGCGGATCATCCCTTCCCTTGTCGCCTTTCCACCGCCCCCCTGTTCCTTGCCCGCTGTGTTTGGTACACCACGGCATGTTGCCTGGCCAAGCAGTCTTATCGTATCTGCCGCTACCCTTGCAGGCCGCAACTGGCTGATGAACGCGTGTTTCCATGACATCCCCGCTCTGCAGGCACCCTGCGCTCTGTGCTTCAGCGGCTGCTTGTCTGGTCGCTTGACGCTGTATCCCTGGCATTGCTGAACGAGGTTATCAACCGAGCAGGGCGCACTGGCCAAGGTCTGATGGGATGATGCTTGATGTTGTTGCCTGCTGACAGCGACGTGAACGGGCGCATGGGCGGCGGGGCACTCCGCAGCCCATTTACGTTGTAAGAAATAATCTTCATTGTTGCAAAAATTAAAAGCGCTTATTCATTATTGATCAATGCCCCGTCTCTAAGTACCGGAACTACAGGATGCAGGTCCACCGAAGTACAGTATTCCAGGTCTTTGATTAATCCATAACCGGCAAGCCTGTGGTAATGCGAACCCACTTTCAGGTACTCCAGCAGGCTGCTTTTTGTAAGGGCATTTTCATACATAGACAAAGCGATGTGTGCACTATCGCAAGTGATCTCGAAATGGACTCACTTTACACATTACGCGCTGTTCACACTCAAAAACAAAGAATTATATGAGAAGCTTGACTTTGGCTGGTTGACAGTTGTTCTCTCTTCCTGTCAAGCGGTCAGGAAATATTGGCCGCATTTCGCCCGTTTTTTTTGCAGGTGGCAGTATCTGTCGAGGCTATCGACTCTGTACTCGCCTTCATGTGAAAGATGACGCTTTAAACAGGTGCAGATTTGTGACCAGTGACTCGGAAAGCCTGAAGACATTCTGCACCAAGGAAACGACGGGATGCCATCAAGGGCCGCCCGGTGACCCCCGTCATATCCTCAGGGCGGGGTTTGGTGTAGGTTGCCCCCGTGGTCCGGGGTCTTGGGCTGGTTTTCCTTTTCCCATTTTATCAGCATCAAGGTTCCTAGTAGGCGTATAAGAGGATGCCGTCGAGGAACAAGCGAGTGCGGGGCACGATCTATGCCGGAGCAGCACTGTTGACGCATCGCTCGCTCGCGCCATCATCCCGAGCCGGGCCAGTAGGCCGGCGACAACCTGGTAAGACTGTACCTTTCGCGCATGAAATCACTACAGGTTCTGTCAGAGAATCTTCGCTGAGCAGCACTCTCTGTCCACGTACCACGCTAGCTGCGGTGGTAATGCCTCCTATGCCGGACTGTGTTTCGCAACTCCGGTTCCCCGCGGATGGATCCCGATAGGCGGTAGGCGGAAGGCGCATACCCTTCGACATAAACCTGCTCCAAGAATCCGTCCCAAGAAAGACTAACCCGACACCGACCGCGCCTGCACGGCCTCCCGGACTAGCAGGGTGACAGATCACTTCGATGACAATATTCAGATCGGATGTAAAATCAAAGAAGAAGAATTCTCTCAGGTTAGATTGTAAGTACTGCTATGCCGCCATCCGAGGCCTTCCGACCGGCCTGGGGTAAGAGGCGTCGCCGGGATATAGAGGCGGGTTCAAGAGGTCATATTCGTCCTTGAAGGAGCGCAGCTGGTGACCGCGCAAGTCGGGAAGGTCAGCGGGGCCCTGCCGTGCGCCGCCGCTGCTTGCACTGCTCTCGCCGCTGCGGCCGCCGCCTGCCACCATGGCCATGCTGCATCAGGCACAGGTCCTGCAGTGCTGGCTCATCGCATGGCAACTCCACACCCTTCCAAGTGATGCATGCATTGGCAGCTGCCAGCATAAACAAAGGAAACTTTTGATACTCCGTCACCCCGCCACGGAGAGCGGGCTCCATTGCATATTCGTTCAACCCCACCCGCCCGTCTTGCACCGACCTGCGCCGAACAACACCGCCCAAAACCGGGCATACCAGCTGCTGAACTGCGACGACCACGCGGGCTACCTTAAAAAGCACAAAAAGGACCCGGCGCACTACCGCCCAGACATTGCTCACCAGGTCCGCTGCGGGCAGGGCTTGCGCGGCGTGCGGGCAGGGGCGTGTACATGCCACCGCAGCTGCGGGTCCACCGCCAGCAGCGGCTGGGGCGGCGCCCGCCGGGGACGCTGCGGGCCATGGCCTGAGAGGGCCCGCGTTGCCGCGCAGCTGCCGGGCTAAGGACGACTGATGACTCGTGCGCAGCGAAGGCGTCGCGCGGATGTGGAGGCGCCGCAAGCGCGTGCTTCAATGCGCGGCCCCGGCCCAGCGGCGCTGAGCAGGCGCCTGACCGCAATTGGATTCCCCCCGGCAGGCTCGGATGATGACCGGGCCAGCCCGCTCAACGAAGCACGGCAGAGCTGCAAGGTAGGATCACGCAGCAATCCAGCCCTTTGCCACGCAGCCCGGCGCGAGCCGGCCTCTGCTCCGGCTTCGAGGCACCTCGGTCGCCGGCCACAGCGCACCCGTCAGCGCCCCGAGGCGAACCCGCCACCCGCCCCGCCCCGCGCGCGACAATTTCGTACCAGGCGATCTCTTCCTCGCTCCATGTCGCGGCATAGCGATCGAAAAAGCCGCCAATCATATAATCGGCCTCGCCGTGGCCGGGTTTATGTCCAGGCGTCCAGAACGTGCTGGCCAGATTAACCCCAAGGTCCGGCTACCGCGCACCTTCCCCTTCTCCCTCGACGGGAGAAGGATACGGAGCCTTGCCGCTTTGCGGCTAGGCGAAGTTGGATGAGGGTGAGCGCTCGCATGGCGAGCGCGCGCTTGTTGGGGGAGGTCGCCCATCAGGCCCCTGAGGACGTCTTGTCACGTGCGCGGAGGCGTGATGACGTTTCTATCGGCGTTTGTGTTGGTTGGCTGCAACGTGGCATGAAGCAGTGCAGACGTGTTGGCACCACGCCTGACAGCTTGACACCCATCTTCCGGCATTTCGCATCCTCCCGCTGCTGCGAACCTCCACGCCCCAACCGCTGCGAACTCGCCGCGCAACCTCCCTCAAATATGATGTCCAGCCTCGTCACCCGCCTACGCGTGCCGGCGGCGCGCGCCGCGTGGAATTCTCTCAGTCGGCATGATGTTCGTGCCGATGGCGGGTATCCTGGGCGTCGGCCCTGCGCGATGACGAGCCGAGCAGTTACCGAAAATGTTCGTGGTGGCGCGGCTTCGTGCCCGGCTAGATCGACGAGTCCGACGTGGACGAGTTTTCGAGTTCTCGGCGACGCCGAGGTCGGCCTATGCCTTCTCGAAACTACGCGTTCGAGGCGCGTGGGATCGTGTGACGGGCGCCGCCGCAGCGGCCGCTGCGCGGCGGCGCCGCGTTGGAGTCTGCGAGTTGCTGCTTGGTGGTTGTCAGGCAGGGATTCGGCAGAGGGCCGCGGCTCGGGACGGGCGCTGTTGGCGGGCGCCGGCAAGCCGCGCGTACGCGGCTGCCCGTCTGCCGCGGGCCCTGTCTGGAGTCCTATTTGGGGCACGTGCATGGTTTGAACGTCCGCCTATTCAGGTTTCGTGCGGCTAGTCTGAAGACGGCCAGGTCTCTGGTAGTAGCAGGTTTCAGACATTTGTTTGCAGTTTCTGTGTTGCTTACTCCCATTGTCACTTTGTGATGTTCGCCTTTCCCTACTTGTTGCTGCCTATCATCTTCACCAAGACTAGCTGCTCCTTATTGCATTGAACGCGGTGTGGTTTGGCCAGCGCCGACCCTGCCATGGCCTGCTTGCAGGGCTGATCTTGTGGGTGCCACTCCTTGATTTGTGGCGGCGCCGCTCTTGCCAACTCGCTGAACGGCCGCAAATTGTCGGCCTCAGAATATGGATGGCGCTGCGAAGCTGGAAGCTGGGACAGTTCTGGACGGGAAGCCCATGATCACCGCCTGGCAATTGTTGAGGCACAGGGCAGCGGGGGCAGCGGGCTGCAGCTATTTGTGGGGGGTAGGTCAGAGCCAGGGCACGAGCAAGAGCGGGGCGGCCACGCCAGGCAGCCAGGCACACGGCCGGCCGCCCGCCCTGGCGCGGCAAGGCGCGGCGCGGCGCGCGCGGCGGCAGACTGCCACCGAAGCGCGCACACACACCAGTGGGAAAAACGACCAATGATGAAAGCTATCGTGCGCGGCCGCCGACAAGCGGACGCGGGCTCGAGCGGCCCGCGCTCGTGAGCGCAGGGGGCCACGGCGCGGGGTCCCGCAGACGCGCATGTCAGTGGCTCTGCTGCTGGAAACGCGCAGCGGTTGTGCTGGCGGGGCGCGCGGCACATCACGCTGGCGGGCAGCATGGCTTATATACCACCACCGATGCGGGGCTGGTCGTGCTCGACCTCTCGACCCCGCTTCAGCCCAGGAGTGACGGCGCAACTGCC
>NNCB01000371.1:0-18896 GCA_002317545.1 Scenedesmus quadricauda | reverse complement strand
CTGGCTGGTTGACTTGTGAGAGGTGGGGGGGGGGGGCAGGGGCGCGAGGTGTGGAGGCCATGAGCAGTCTAGGAGAGAGGCGTGGCGACAGGGTGTGGCAGACCCGGCTGCACAGGAAGGTGTCTCGCGGTTCGCCCGCTGACATGGCTAGTGCAAGTGCTGGTGGCCGCTTGACATAAGCCGTGCGCTGCGAGCCGTCTTGATTTTGTATTGACACCAACGTTACGTTTCCTTCCTCGCCACTGGGTGCCGCAGCTGCTGTGCTGGATCCCAGGCCGCGCACCAAAGGACAGGGTGTCCATCTCCCCTCGATCAAAGGGGCTCGAGTCCATCAAAGGCACGTTGGCCGCGGCGGCCACGTTTGCTGCGGCGGCCGGTAGTGAGATTAAGGTGGAGGGCGACGGCGGCGGCTGGGTCATCATTGCAGCTGCAAGCACGGTGGGAGGACAACACAGTAAGGCTCACACAGCCCCAGAGCGTGCGTCAACGGCGACAGTGCAGGGGCCCAGGCGGGCCAGGCGAGACAGGCGCGCGCAGAGGGTGCGACGCGGGCCGGCCGTGCGCACCCGCTGGAAGGGCGTGCCGACGAGGCGCGCGTGGTACACCGCCGACAGCGACGCCGCCGAGCGCTCAAGGTGGTCAATCGCCTGCGCCGCCGGCCCGGCCGAGGGCGCCGCGCCCGCGCTCGCACCGGCGGCGGGCGCGGCGCCCGCGGCGGCGGGGGCTAGCCTCGCTGGCATGAGCAGGCTGGTGTCGCTGAACGTGCGCAGATCGTCCATACCCTCGAAAGGGCCAGGCTGGGGCTGCCGGCGCAAGCCGCGCGATGAACGGGGTCGATGCAAGGCGCGGCGGCACGGCGGCCGACTGCCGCAGGGTGACTGCCAGCAGTGTTCTGTTTGTTGCAATGAACATGTCTGCGCGCAGCAACTCCCTTCGCGTCGTCGGCCTCAACGGCCGTATCGCGCCGGGCAGTGCGCCAACCTCCGCGGCTGACACGGCTCCCGTCGCAGACGACACGGCATCGGTCCCTGCCGAAGGCGAAATCATCGTCACCGCGCGCCGCCGCGACGGCAGCCTGCACGCCTGCAGCCTTTGCCGCGGCCTGACGCGGGGTCGGCAAGGCGCTGGCGACCGAGCTGTACCAGGGGATGCGCGTGTGTCGGGCGATCCTGGCGAGCGTCCTCGTTCGACGCCCCCGCGTCGGTTGGCGTGACCTCTGGCGCCGCGGCGATGAGCTTGAACCGAGTGCGCCGTCGCCGGCCGCCAGGTCCGGTCGTCCCGGCAGGAGTGGCGGCACCAGCGTGTGTGCACCGAACGCAAGCTGCTGCGCGGCCGGCGTGCAAGCCGATGTGGGCGTGTGGCCTGCGGCAGGTGTGGCGGCTGGCGGCGTCAGGCAAACACGTGGCTTCTAATGGGGGGGCTGCCGCAACCCCTCGGGCTGCGCACAAATGTGACGACGCTTCTGTATATTCTCGAAGCAGCGGCTCAGGATGCCCAGTCATGCGGCGTCGGGCGCCGCCTAACCTCGGCAAGGGCCGTGCAGGCTGCCGAGCGGGGCTGCCGCCAATGCGCCACGGCTGCAGAGAGCTGTCGGCCAGGCACGATGGTGATGCGCCTGCTCCTGTGCGTCAGGTGCACCGCGCGTTGACGGCAGCGCGAGGCGGCGGAGTCGACCGCATCCTGAGGTCGGTTGCAGAGAGGTGGGATCGATCGCGTCCAGAAGTTGGGCCCCTTCATGCATGGCTGCAACAGAACCCCAGCCAGCAACACCCAGCTGCTCAGCAGCTGCCCGTTAGCTCACTCTGATGCTCCATCAGATGCAGGACTTGTGGTGACCGCCAGCTCCGCCGTCTCAATTGTCGATTCCGGCCCGGGCGCCCCTGACGGCGCCTGCTACACGCTGCGCGCCGGCGAGCGCATCGGCGTGGACCTCCGCGCAATCAAGCGCGCCCCGACCTCCTCATCCGCGACGCTCGTCGGGCACGCCAGCACACCCTCGTATGGAAGTGGGTCAAAGTCATGCGCCTCGAAACTGTGCGCCTGCTCCATGCCCACTGCGGCCTCACCGGCCTCATGGCCATCGCCGACGCACCCGCGGACATCCCCCTCGGGCTGCAGCACAAACTGAGGGATGCTCTCGTGCACATCCGCTTTGCCCGTCACGTGGCGGGCTCGACTGATCGGCCAGATGAAAGCCGACGCTGACGTTGCGCGCGGTGCCGATCATGGCGGTGGGGCATGGGGATGATGGTGGCGCCAGAGGCTCTTCGTCATCCAAATCAAGGTCCAGCAGGCCGGCAGACCCCTCCCGCTGCGGCGCCGCACCCGCCTCCTGCCCTCGCCCCTCTGCCCTTGCCGCCTCCGGGCGTCGCGCGGGCGGCTGCTGCGCGTCGGCCGCAGCGCCGTCCTCTTGCGTGGCGGGCGCCGCGTCGGTGCCGCTCGCCACTGCGGTTTCTGGAGGCGCTGATGCGGGCTCGCGCTCAGCAGCAACCTGCGGTTGCAGGGCCTCTTCCTCCTCCTCCTCCACGATTCCCAGCACAGCCTCCTTCGACGTCGAGCTGGCCGCTCAATCGCCTCGGCATCGGTGCGCCGATCCGCAGCGATCGACTATCGCTGCTGGGCGCATCTCCTGATCAGCAGGTGCTGCGAACATTCTGCCTGCATCCTCCTTGGCGCGACCGTCTCGCCGGCCGCCAATGGCGCCACGGCCGCGACGTCAGCATCCCTGCACTGGGCTGTCGCTGCGTCCGCGGCTGGTGGCGCAACTGGGGCCGACGCTGGCGACGCCGACCCCTCCGCTGACCTGCGCTTGCGCCCGCAGAGCGCCGCCACATCATCGGCCACCGACGAAGACCGCAGGCTGCTGACATTGCTGGGGCTAGCTCCCGTCGCAATTGTTGCAGGAGGAAACAGTGCAGCAGTGGAGTCCAAGGGGTAGCCAGCGCGCGCCAGGTCCGCTGCCGACAGCAGCGCCACTGATGCGTCCGCGTCTACGTAGTCAACCCCCCGTGGCCACTCATCGACGGCGGCTGGGCTGCCCTCAACCGCGGCCGCCGCGCCTGCAACCGCGGGCGCCTCGCGGGCTGCGCCGCAGTCCGGCGCCGGCGTCGAGAGCATGTCTGCAGCTCCGTTTGCGGTGAGAATGCCCTGAACGCCCGGCGTAAGCAAGTAGTCAGGCATCGCCTCGATGCCGCCCGCGCGTCCAGGCGGCGTCATGCAAGGGCCGTCCGGCGCAAAGCCGGAAGACAGAACCTGGCGCGGGTCGTGCGTTGAGGGCTCGAGCTGGGGTTGGCTGGGGATCCAAATTGGGACTGCAGAAGTCTTTTAGCAACGCGGGCGGATGCGGGGCCGCGCAAGTGTGCCGCCTGCGCCTTGCGCCTTCCAGCCAAAGCTCAAGAGAGCACCACCCTCCGCGGTCGACTGTTTCGCATAGTACCGCCGCGCGTCATGTAGGGCGACGGCCCCGCGTCAACCCGGTGCCCGGGCCTGGCGAGCAGGACCGCAGCTGTCGTCGCACGACACGCCGCCGACGGCGTCGCCGTCCGCGTCGGGACATACGACGCGCCGTCGTCCCCGGCGCCGCCTGTGTTGACGCGGCACAGCGCGCTGGCGCTATCACTGCCGTTGGAGGGCACGGGCAGCTCGACCGAGGGGCCGTCCAGGCTGGGGAGCATGGCCACCGTCGCCGATCTGCCTTGCGTGCTGGCCTGGGCACATTCTGATCCGCAGCTGCCCTTACCAGCCCTGCTGCCCGCTGTCGCAGGCGCTGCGAGCGCGCTCGTACCGACAGCTGCCGGCCACGCCGCTTGTCGCGCGGCGATGTCTCAGGTCGCGCTGGCGCGCAGCGCATTAGCAAACCCAAAATGCTCGAGGCTCCCATTGAACGAGCGAGATCGCATCGGCGACTGCCCCGGCAGGGGTGAGGGCGGCTGGTCGCTGCCTCGCTCAACACCACCCTTGCCAAGGTTAAGCAGCCGCTGCACTTTGCCGGTGAAGCTCTGCCGCAGCGGGTTGCGCACAGCCTCACAGCCGCCGCCGCTGCTAGTCCCGGTGCGCCGGTCATTTCCCGAATTGATTCTCAGGAACACCCACTCTTGAGCAAGGAGGTGTTTTGGCAGGTCGTCTGCGTGGTATAATTTGCCGCCTGATCCCGACACGGTGCTTTTCAGGGTAAGGAGTCATCCAGCAGCAGTTGGCAGCGCAGCCGACAGGTCAAACGCAGCTGCACATCGTCGTGCTTTCCCAGCTCGCTTGTTGCGTTGCCGCATTCACCTGCCCACTGCCCGGCTATACATCTCTGAGCATCCAATCAGAAAGGGTAAGCACCGCACCTCCATCCGGCCCCACAGCTTGCTGGCCCCAAGCTTGCTGCCAAGCGTCAGGCGCTTGCCGCCGCCGCCGATCCCTGAAACAGAGCCGGTTGGGACGAAGGTCATCAAGGTAGCTGCAAAGCACTTACCAGGCAGGCATCAATCGCGATCACGTCAGTCGGCACGCACCCGGCCCTCGACATGTTGGGCCTTCTCTGCATCTGCCGGCGCATCTCCCAGCTCAGATGAACCTTGAGTTCCAATCTCCATTCCCGAGTACGGACTAGGACCGCCGCCGGATGTGCGAGTGCTCGACAGCTGTCCGGCGCGTGATCTGGAGCGTTCAATTATACGTGCAGCTTGCAAATCTCATCCGTTTTTTGCTTGTGTATTTGCGAGATACGTCATCCTGGCAACCTGGGCAAAGTGCGGCTCGCTGGCACTTTGATGCGCCTATCAGGCCGAAGCGATCGCGCCGACCTTGACCGACCGCCTGCCTTCGGTGCAGCAGGCACGCGCAGTGGCGCGAGCTCATCAGGTGTGCATTGTGTCAAGCCGGAGCACCATCAATGCGCCCGATAAGGTAGAGGGTGAATTCGTGTAGATCGCGCAAAGGTATCCTGCCAGCCCTACCCGAAGCCTTGAGTGCCAATGGCCGCAAGGACGAAAACCTCAGGTCTTTTACCACAGCAGACATCCCAGGCTCAGGACAGACTGTGTATCAACATATAAAGCCCAGTCTGTATCTGAAAGTAAGGTTTGAAAACTTCTACGAGAATTGGCAACAAACAACACAAGACTGTCAGATTTTCTTCGAGAATTGAAGCCATTGATCTAGCATTAATGTTTGCGCAGTACTTGGTTTGCAGTCTGGGCACTCATAGGACATAGTCTGAGCCTCATCCGCTGACCGCAGCTGCATGGTGTAAAACTACATGCCTTGGTGTCCGCATTCGGGATGGTCATCCACCTGCAATTGCATCCATAATTGATAAGTGTAGGTACAATTGCACGTGCATGAACTGCTGTATGTCAGGGTGGCACAGTCAGCTGGTCCAGCAGCACGCGGAAGCTTCTGGCTGAAGTCGCGATCGAGCTGCCTCACCGTTGCGCGCACGCGGCCCGTTTCCTCCACTTCCGCCTCGTCCTTCACCAGCGGCTCGGTTGTACTGCCGCCGGTACTCCTGACCGAGGGCGGCGAATATGGCGGGCTGGCCTGTCGGCACGATGAGGACCCTATCATTTGTCAAAATGGGCTATCCAGCACTGTAGTGCTTGGTTTCAGCGGTTTTCCTGAACGCAAAAGGTACCTGGCAGCGGGACGTGCCTTTGGAAGCCTGACGCACTACAAGGCAAGCTGTAGCTCACCGCCATGTTAGCGTGCGCCTCTATCCGGATGCTTGAGAGCTCTGCTTGCGCGGTGCGAGGTAAAACAGCAGCACGCGTATGAGGGAGTGATGCTTGACGGATGTGCGACCGGTACGAACCACCTATCGCTCAGATTCCGCATCTAGGACGCGCCACTTGCCGATGCAGTGTGAGTACACGCAGTCAGGCCTGTGTGTGGTGTAGCAAGCCAGGGCCGCGCACCGTCGAGGCTCTTTTGATAGCCCGTCATGGGGCAGTGGGCCACACCCCGCACAGGGTCAAGCTCGAAAAGGTAGCCCGACAGTGGGCAAAACATCCAGTCCTTGGACACAGATGCACTCGTCGACGGCTGCGAACATCAGCAGCAGCGGCGCAGCAGTGTTCACAGAGTGGCGCATGCGCGCTCTGCTCAGCTTCAGACTCACTCAATCATCAATCTTTCATACATGATACATTCGAAAGATGCAAGTGCTGAGCGGAGCCGGATGCCTTCGTGCTGCAACTCACCGGGCCCTATATGACGGCGCCTGTCGGCGCTCGAATAGAAGTTTATACTCCATTTCTGGAATACGATAAACGATCGCATGCCGGAAATAAGAAAGCAAATGATTTGCCGATACGGTCAGACTTGCCGCGCGATCCTGGCTGTAACAGAGGCTATCGTGTTCTATGGTCGGATGCCGTTGGTCCTGCGTCACTACTGCCACGAACGCCCGCTTCGTCCGTGAACCGGCCTGTGCTAAGCACCAGCGGTTCCGGTAGTCACGCATCATCACCAGTCCGCAGTCGGCCGAGGTCACGCTGGCCGATGGCCGCACCGTGCTTAACTTCTGTGCGAACAACTACCTCGGACTCGCCGACCACCCCGACATCATCGCCTCCGCGAAGGACGCATTGGACACGCATGGCTTCGGCATGGCGTCGGTGCGCTTCATCTGCGGCACGCAGGACCTGCACAAGCAGCTGGAGAAAACCATCTCCGGCTTCTTCGGCAAGGACGACACCATCCTCTACGCCGCCTGCTTCGACGCCAAGCGGCGGCCTGTTCGAACCGCTGCTCCGACGCGCAAGCCGCGCTTTGATCTGCTCGGACAGCGCCCGGACAACGCGCATCCCGGCGCATGTTGAGCAGCCGCGCACCGAGGCCGCTCCAACAGCTGCGTGGTCGTCGGCGGCAAATCTGCCGCGACATGGCCCCGCCGTGGGCCGCGGCATTCCGCCGTCGCAGGCATGACCTGCAGCCGCGTCCTGTCCACGTCCGCTGGGTGCGTGACACCGCGGCAACCGCAGCAGCGCCGCGCCGAGCACGACGCCGTCGCCCTGCGGCAGCTGCTCGGCCGCTGCAGCCCCTGCGAGCGTGCCGCCGTGCCACGCGCCTGCTCGTAACCAGCTATGTAAAGCATGTTCCAGGTAGCCACACACAGTTCGTGGCCCAATATCCGCGAAACAAACACGACAGCCGCCGCAGGTGCTGCTAGCGGCTGCAGCCCTTGGCCGCCGCCTGCCATAGCATCTGTCCGCACTGCGCCGGTGGAGGCCCGGCCCTCAGCAGCCGCACGTTGTCCGCGTTGGCCGTTGCTTTTTGGTGGCTGTGCGACCGGTACGGCTGTGGGCGGACCCCCCCGGCCGCTTCCCCCGCTGCGCCCGCTGCTGCTGCCGAGTGGCGTGCCCTCGATCGCGGTATAATTCGGCCCTGCCACCGTTTGCCCGACAAGCTGCGCGCGCCTCAAACGGCCCCGGAATTTGTACGCGCCGCCCATCAGCGCCTGCACCTGCAGCCGCTCCTTGATGATGTCGATGGGCGTGTATACCAGGCCCGCGGACAGCTGCGCAATGGCGCCGGTGGCCACGTCTGCGCCGACGCCCCATCCGCGACGGCACGAGCGCCGGCTGAGTCGTAGCTTCGCAGAGTGCACCGTTCGCCGGCAGTACGTCGACCATGACCGCGGCAAAGCCGCGGTACAAGCTGGGTGGGCCCTCATTGAGCAGCATGGTGCGCGCCGCGTCCAGGGTGCCCGAGTACGGCCGCGCGCCGACGCGCCCCTGCTGCGTCGCGCGCAGCGCAGCGGCGCCCTGCACCTGCAGGCGCGCCTTGACGGTGTCCGCAGGGTATGTCACGACGCGAGCTGCCAGGCCAGACGCCGCGCCAGCGACGAGGCCGTGCCACACCGGCTGCACCTGGTCCTGGCCAAGTGCCGCTGATGTTGCTGCTGCAAGGCGGTCGGCTGGGCTACAGGCTCTTGCTGATGCTCGCTGTGCTGCTGCCCTGGCGGGCGTGTAGCTGGCTGCTGGACTGAGGCCACTTCCCCACAGGCTGAGGTGGCACCCATCCTGCGCGCCGAGCAGGCCGGACGCCCCTGGAGAGCGGGTGCAAGCCGCGGCAGGGCGAAGCGCTGGCGGTCGATGCGCATATTGGAGATGGAATGACGTGCCGATCACGGGCTGGTCGCCGCACGTGGGATCCACCATTTGACTGACGTCCACCAGCTATCGACGTGTGGGGTGCACGCCGATTTTGCACGAGCAGATCACCCGATCGTTTTCTGGCCAAGGCTGCGAAGGTAAGCGAGGATGGAATCTCTAAATATAATGATCCAATAAATCAAATAACAGGATCAAATAGGTGCGAGAATCACAGTATTCTACCTCGAAGACGTAGATACGCAGAGAAGCGTAACACCACCCCCGACTCACAATAACTTCATCCTAGCTGGTTTCTTAGACTCACTTAGTCTAGCGGCCTCAGCAGCATCCCAGATCACACGATGTTCCTTACGAGGAGCGAGTACGACAGGGGCGTGAACACTTTCAGCCCAGAAGGACGACTGTTTCAAGTCGAATACGCCATTGAAGCGATCAAGGTGCGCCCCACTGCAGTGGCGGCGCCAGCGCCGTGCAGCACGCGCAGGTGAGCAGCGGCCAGCTTCCCCACTTGCCGCGCCGCGCCGTGCACACGCTGCCGATCGCAGCTTGGATCAACTGCGTTCGGCGCGCGACCAATATGGCGCTGATTTGGCTGTGGTGCGCTCATTCGCCCTTATCGTGCTCCTGAACAGAAGGGGTGCGGAATCGCATGGTTGATCGGCGCCAACCAGCGGCCGATCACTGCTGCTGATGCGCCATTTGGCTATTCGGTGGTGAGTGATGGTTCTGATCTCGATGAATCGGACAGCAATACGTATTTCTGTAGTGAGTATTCATTGGTCAGCAGCCTGCGACAGCATGATCAGCAGAAACAGCGAGTACTCTGGCGCCCATCTCTACTCTTATGGCTATAGGGAGACGTGCGCCGACCTTGTTCCGACCCGCAGGAGCCCAGCAGCATCCAGAAAGTAGCGGAGATTGATGAGCACATGCTGGGCCATGAGCGGCCTCACTGGTGATGCCGGCCTGATCGACCATGCCGCGCGCGAACACAAAGGACGCGAGATCGTTGCGGGCGCGCGCACCAGCAGGGTTGCAGGATTGCAGGAGATAGTCGTTGAACGCGATGCGCTCTGTTTCGATCCGAGGAGAGATCCAAAATAGAGCCCTGGATGATCAATGATGGGTTGTGAGTGAACGTTGCTATTAAAGATTGAATAACGTCTAATGGACAAGAAGCTTCACAATTCTGGATTGCAAGCCGTTTTTACCAATGCTTGTCCTTGCAGCTGGGTAAGCACCTCGCTGTCCTATAAACCTCCTCCTACAGCCAACTCACCAAGGATGAGCTTATTGTGGCACTGGAAAAAGAACTAGCGTCTCTTAAAGCCAGTCGGGACCGGCTTCTCGACAACGAGCCGATGCCGCTGCGTCTGCGCGCAGTACGGTGCGACCTGGCGCTGCAATTCGCGGAGGAGACGATGGGGGGGCGGCGGCGGCATGGTGATTGCTGCCGGCACCTCCATCCAGGCCGTGACGGCCGCATCACGCGCTTGGGCCGCGTTGGTCCAGGTGGCCCATGCTGGCGGCGCGCAAGACCGCACGGCATCGAGCAACAAGGCATTGAGGAGCAGACCGCCTGGATTGGTGTTGACCTCGATCAGCCGCGGCCCATCGACCGTCAGGTGAAAGTCCAGACCCAGGACGCCCCCCGCAGAACCGGCGTTTGGTCATGGCGCTTCAGATGCGGGTTGGGACCCGATGCTAGTTCCCGTGCTGTACCCCACAGGTCCCAGCGGCACGTCGCAAGACCGGTGCATGGCTATCGGCACCCGCAGCGCGGGCGCACTCAGGCGTCGCAGGTGCGAAGGAGGAGGGCAGGGCAATGCGTGGCAAGTTTGGGCCGGGGAGGCATGGCAGACAGTCCATCGGGTGGGCTGCGCTGTTGGGCGATGCAGCTCATAAAACACAATATAAACAATATATTATAGGGTTGCTAGCTGTTCGCCTCCCATTCTAGCCGCTTGACATGTGTGCCTGCATTCGTCATTTCCCTCCCTTCCAGGAGCATTTTATGCCGGAGATTACCCTGGCGGAGGCGGAGGTGCTGGCACTGTCCACACTCAAGCAGGTCATGGAGGAGAAGGTGCGCAGCTGGGCGCTGCTGGCGAGGGTATGGGGTTTACAGTGGCAGCCTCAGCAGCGTGCTCTTGCAGCGTCAGTGAGTTGGGACACGGCAAGCACGCGGCTGCGTGCCGCACTCATGCTGCAGCTGGCCTTCGGCCGTCAGCCCCTTCGAAAGCGGCATGGTGACCTTTGCCGGCGCCATGCGCCTTTGTCCCAGGTGACTGTCGCCAACTGGACATTGGCCGAATGGTGCGGATTCCTACTATCGGAGGAACGATGGTGGTGCAGATTGTGTAAATTGCACGCCTGTGATCGAGGCGCCTGCCAATAGTGCACGCACAGGCAATCCGGGATTTCAGCCAGTGGTTGGCGCTGCGGCGCCAACTAGGTTGTACATGTGCTGCACTGGCTGCGGTCATGTGGGTGTACCATTTTACATAAGCGTGCGAATGCGTGCAAGGTTCTGAGGCTGAAGCAGCTGCTTGCAAATGTTGAAGCTTGCTCTGATGTAAGCCCCATGACTGGGTACTTGGTAAGGGTGCCTCGGACGGGGATGCGTGCCAAGTCAATTTGTCAGATCTATGATTCAAGAGAAAGGCTAATGTGATTAGTAAGGAAATATTTTCCACCCTAAGACACTCCAACTCCAGCGCATCACAGTCCCGTGCCGGTATAGTTGGCGCTGCCTGTAGCCAAGTACCAATCTGCGTGCAAGGCTGAGGCTCGCCCCTGTGCCCAGGGCGCGGTTAGCACGGGCCGCCTTCTTCGCCTGGGCATACCTGGCGGCTGGTGCCACTGGCCTCGCCCTTGGCTGCGGCGCCTGCAGCGCGTCCATTGCAGAAGTCATCGCGGTACCTGTGCGGGCCGGGGTATCAGAGGCATCGCAGCAATCTTGTCATGGATATGTTTCAAGCAGGTCATGAGTGATTGCTTCTTATCGTTTTTTTCTGGCGCCCGCGACTCATTGTAGCAATGCTCAGTTCTGGCAACTGCGATCATATCAGTAACAGACAGCCACGCTGCATCTTCCCAGACGTTTGGCATCAGGGCTGCCCTCAACGGTGACCAGCACGCACTTGCTGCTGCGAGTAAACTCATTGCCCTCGCAGCCCAGCGTGACGTGCGTGCATGCCCCGCTTGCTTGTCTGCCACCGCTGTGTCACGGCCGGTCAGGTGGAGGATGGAGGACCCTGGGTCCTCGTTGTGCCTCTTGCCAAAACTCCTCAATATCCTGTGGTTTGTGGAAGTTCAAGGCACTGGAGCAGGATGTTGCTTGCATATTCCAGTGCTGCCTTTTCGCCTCCGCATTTTGCGTGTGTATGTGTGTGTGTGTGTGTGTGTGTGTGGTGTAGTGTGTGGGTGAGTGTGTTCTGTGTCGGAGTGTGTAGTGTGTGGGTGAGTGTGCGTGTGTGTTTGTGTATCGAAATAGTGCAGGTGCGGCGAGGGATCCTACCTGGCGACAGCTGATCAGGGCGCCCCCCATCCCAGTGATCCAGCTTGCTCACCACAGCGGTGAAGCAGCCGCACGGTCTGGCGCGTTGATGACGACGTATCCGCCGGCCGCAAGACGTTCATGACATGCCTCCAAAGTTCCACGTGCGTCAGGGATGTGCTCCAAGACATCATTGAAGGCGATTAAGTCTGCACCGACTCTGACATCGCAAAAAGCACGCGGCAATGACGTCAGGCCCCTTCGGCGAGCGACGTTCAGCGGGTCGTGGCTGTGGCAAACGTGTAAGCTGATTCGATGCGCCCGCCTGCTGGGTTAGACTGCGAAAGAGGGGGCGGAACAGGGCCCGTCTCTTGCCATTGAAGAAACGGAGCACGACAAACATGATAAAGAGCAAGCCGCTGCATATGCCGATCACGTGGATCACCTAGGCATCCTATAGTGCTCTGAGCAGACGTGCGCCGGCCTGCAAACCTCCATTATTGCGCGCTGTGCTTGACGAAACTCGTGCTCGACGAAACAAATGCTTCTGCTGTGCAAGGCGTTTAATACCTAATACTCAGAATACGTCATGGTGATTGCGTCGAAACGATTTCGTATCACGTGCTGTCGGTGTGGCCATGCGGAGGCTTCCGGCACGTATGAGCTCGCCAAAGCGTCTCGTCGTCATGCTGCTGCATGATGCTGCCACTGGTCTTTATCCGCAAAGTCACGCGTTCATCATGTAGCCGGGAATGGGCTGTAGGCTTGCCACAGCTCAGTCAAAATAGGGCAGAACAGAAAAAGGTCTACCCGTACGAGCTAACGATTCAAGTCCTGATCAGACAGATAGAGCGCGGTTGCGGGTAGGCGCCTATGGGCACCAAGGCCATGATGCACAGGAATAAAAGGCAAGCAAGGGTACATGTTGCTACGCACCACCAACTAGCTCACTAGCAAGTGTCCAACAAACGTGCAGGCCATGGATGCAAGCGATGCAGCTGCACACACAACAGGACCGCGTGGCATCAACAACAGTCGGGGCGCTCGACCCAAATCAAGCCCCTCCAAACAGCGCGAGGCCACTGCAAACCAGGAGTGCAGCCGTGCAGCAGGGTCCAGCTGCTCGCGCCACCCCACTGTTGTTCCGAGGCCCCCGTACGACAACCGTAGCTTACCCGAGCTCAGGAAGCGATCAGTAAAGGCGCTGATGAAGCTCTCCTCAGTAAAGCGCCAACCGATGGCTGCCGAAGGGAAGAAACCGAACCGACTTCCGTCCAGGAACTTGGAAGAGCCGTCGGCGCGAAGTTGACTTCAAACGGGCGAGTACAGGCGGCGGACAGTGAGCAGGCGCATGTTGGGGCGCAGTGCCAACTGGTGGCTGCATGCGTGCGGGCGCACCCGCACGCTGCACCAATGGAAGCGATTGCGCTCCGCACGACGCGGGCTGAGTAGCCCGGGACGTGCCACGGCCAACACAAGCTAGGTAGCCGCACCCCCGGCCGCCCATCGCGTCCAGAGCGCCATGAGCCCGTCTCCGGGAGATGGCCTCAAACCGCATCGGCTCACTGCCAGCCACGAAGGCCGGCAGCCGTGGAGTTGCGAGGACGCACCACCGGACCCTGCAGTGCGGCGATTGTCATGAAGCGGGCACACGAAGTTCCACATCTGCAGCAATCCAGGTCGGGGTTGCACTTGGACGCAGGCGGACACCTTGGTCCAACACCACTAAGCATTCGCAGCTCGCCTGCTGCACCGCTGCCACCACTGCCACTCTCAAATGCCTCGCAAACCTCTCGCACACGAATTCCGCGCCCCGCCGCACCCGCCTCTTGCGGTCAACGCACGAACCCAGGTGCAGCGTGTCGTATGGCTCTCCCACATGGCAGCGGCAGCCGCACATCGCTGTACAGCAGACACGTCAGCGCCCGCACGAAGCGATCAGCCATTGTTCTCGGTCCGGCCCGTCAGCCGGGCGTCCCCCATCGTCTTCCAGGGTAAAGGTCACGTCTTCCCTGGGAGGAGGGGCGTGCACGTGTGTACGCGGTCGGAGTGTGGAGTGCGGAGTGCGGGGCAGCAGCAAGGGGTCGCGGCTTGGTGGGGCGTCGTGGATGGTTGGCGCGATCGGGCAGGAGGGCATGTATCGCGAGGGCCAGGACCGGCTGGCTGCGGTTGCAGAGCTTGCCGGCATTGGGGCGGGTCGGCCGGGCCTCACCGAACTGAGCCACCGCATGTCTCGACTATCATGGCACTGGGGTGGGGCCTACTTGGGCCAGGATGGGCATTGTCAGGGGTGGGCGTTGGAGCTGGGACGGGCGCGGCGGTCGCCGGCGTTGGTCGTCTCTACTACTGTGCCCGTCCACCTGCCACGCGGCAGGCGCGCATTGATCAATCGCGCGATCAATCCCGATCATTTCGATTGCATCGGCACTTTCGCTGCGCAGCCCCGCCGTATCCGAAAAGCGCATCGCAATCCCATCCAGCGCCAAAGGCGTTTCGATCACATCGCGCGTCGTCCCCGCCACCGGCGACACGATCGCCAGTTCCCTTTGCCGGCATCCATGCGGCGCCGCTGGAATGGATGCCGGCCCGCATGACGAGGGAGGGGTAAGTGGTGGCAACCCCAATTCCTCGGCCAGATCGCGCCATTCCGGGTTCGCCGCCTCGATCAGTTCGATCTTCCAGCGCTGCCAGTTCTTGCCCTGTTTCGCCCAGCGCGCACCGCGGCCGCTCGCATTCGGCTGCGGGCAGAGCGCGTGCATGCCTGGCCACGCTGCGGTGCGGCGCTTCGACGCGCTGCGCGCGCCAGGTCACAGCGGCCGGTGGGATGCGCGGCGCTGGTCGGGTGCGGGCTAACGCGTCTCCGAAATCCCCAGCATGGAGCGAAGCAAGATGTCCACACCCGAGAAGCCCCAAGAGTATTCGGTGTCGTGCCAGCGCTGATCGGATGGCACACGACTGTTTCATTTGATACCAGCATATTGCGCGATTCAGATAGTTCATTCACGCCCAATCATGTCAGTGGCGGGTTTGTTTGACCAGGTGAAGCAAACCGTTCATAACTCACCAGCACGGCGTGCACTACACTATTCGTGGGCGAGCGCGAACGCCAAAAGAAGACTGCCGCACTTAGGTCTCACGCGCCCACCTCCCATACACGCGTCACGCTTCACGCGTGCCCCCTGTGCCGCACCCTTCCGTCTGATCATTACCCCTAGAGGGGCCGGTACGGCCTGAGTGGTGGTTGTTTGCCGGTATTGGGCAGCATAGTGTGGATTGGATGCGGCGCATGAATAAATGAACATGCCGGACGTTGGCACCAGAACCGGGCCCGCTGATCACTGTGTTGTTGACACCACAACAGCTCCAGCTAGTCCAGCAGCCCAGGTAAATCTGAACATGCACCCTCATATGTGACCAAATTGCGTCGCTCAGCTCCGTGTCCCAGCCTGATCCCCTACTGTACTACCCTATTCAGATGATCTGGTGAGTGCCAGAACAATGATCAGAGGTGAAGGCTGACACGAATCGGCTACACATACCTCCAGCAGGTCGGCACAGTGATTCTGCTGCTTCGGTGGCATTATCAACCAGGCAGATTGATACTCGTCATTTTGATTGCAGCTATAGCCGGCCTGGTGTTTTTTGCATCCTGTAAAAAAAAGGAAAAGAGCCCGAGTTTAACCGGAACGACCTGGCCCCGCTTTCAGCATTTGTGACATGGTCATCTTACCTGTATGACAGGTCCGCTACGCAATCCAAGCGTGGGGCACTGCAGTAGCCATCTCCAAACCCTAAACCCTAAACCCTAAACCCTAAACCCCAGGCTCATGGATCATCGCTACATTGACCGCCATCCTGGCGTACAGCCTTGCACTCTGCAGCAGCGCTTACTTCATGACCAGACTTCAACAGCGGTGGGGTACCATGTCCTGCATTCACAGGTTCCCTAAGACCCTGGCGGTTTAATGGAGCACCATCAGAGACTGGCTGGATGCCCGTGCGCTAGGGCTATAAGCCAGTACTTTAAGATCGGTATCTTTCACTGCCTGCAAAATGCTTTCCGGTGTTTCAATATCAGGTTGTCCAATATTAAGGTGGTAAACAGTAGTACCGGCTTTGCTGGATGCGCCCGACTAGTTAACAATGGGCCGAGGCGGCATCAGCTCACCACGTGGCGAACAGGCGATGCCGCCGCCAGCCTCTGCTGATAGCCGCGAATTAGGGGCCTATTGTTTTTGAATTTGATATATGCAGCTTAATACTCGGTGTCCATTCAACGGGATGACCAAGGAATCAAAGAACGAAGGGATTATCCAGCTTCGTATGAACAGTGGTTCGTTGCCGCAGCAAACACAACACTACGATTAAATATGATAAACTTCGATTCATATTTAGTGACATCCATGTTTGTTACAAATAATAAACTATAAGTATCAGATTTGCAGAGATCAGCGCGGCTCTATGGCTTAAAAGGGCTCTAAGTTTGAATTCTCTGCGTATGGCTCTTTAGGCGCGGGTGAGGACCACCTATCGATCCAGTGTGTAAAGAGCAGGGTGTGGATTTGCCGCGCATAGAGTGCCGACGCATGGATCCCGTATTTCGCGCCCGTTGCAGTCGGCCGAGATCCTCCGCTGTGCAGTAACCGAGCGAAAGAACACATCTTGGTGGCCGGCGGCACCGGTACCGGAAAAACCACGCTTACCAATGCATTGCTCGCGGAGGTTGCGATGACGTCGGATCGTATCGTTCTGATCGAAGATACACGCGAGCTTCAATGCGCCGCGCCCAATCTCGTCGCGATGCGAACGAAGGACGGCGTGGCGACGCTTGCAGACCTCGTTCGCTCTTCGCTCCGTCTGCGGCCTGATCGCATCCCGATCGGCGAAGTCCGGGGAGCGTACCGGGGACCGACTCCTGAAGGCCTTGGCAAGGTGATCGCTGAGGCGAACTTCAACAAAGCGGGTGCTTTCTTACGGGCTTATCACGAAAGCTCAAGTAAGATTTACTTACAAAAACGGTACCTACTATCGCATACCCTCGCTTTCCACTTCAACGCAGCTGTAGTGCGTAAGCTTAGAGCATCAGGGAGTGCGACCCCAGCCGTACTGGTCAGCCTTTGGCCCAACCTCAAGGCCACCGGTACTCGTCATCCAGCTACAACAAAGTATCTTTTACTTTATTCATAACGCCCTTTAGGCCACCATCCATCATTTGCTCTTTTTGTGCGTGTCCCTCGGGCAAGCGCCACCGTGGCAGCGCCAAGGGCGTGTGCACAGGGTTTCGGGAATGAGCGGGTGGACCTTAGCGGGCCCTTGAAAATGAAAAATGCGCCCGAGCCGTCGCGTACAAGGCGAGAGGCACGCCGCACCCCGTGGTTCCAGGTCAGCTTCTCGCCGAGATAGAACACCGCGAACAGCGCGAAGGCGCTGGCGAAATCACCTCTGCATCGTCTTATGATCGCTTTCCATACGACCCTCGGTCCTCCAGGTATGCTGACAGCAGGGCGGCGGAAAGTGCGCGCGCGTGCGGCTCAGCCGACAGGGGTGTGGGACGACGAGGTCGAGGACGATTCGATCAGAGTGGTGGAATTCGTAAAGTTCGATCCCGAGGAAGGCGAGCCCGAACAGCCCGGTGATCGCGAGCCAGAGCTGGACGCCCTTCACCTTGCCCTGCTGCATCTGGAGCACCGCAAAGCCATAGGTGATCGACGAGAAGAGCAGCATCGCGGTGTTGAGCGCGATCAGCTTCAGGTCGAACAGGTCCTTCGGCGCGGGACCCGCGGCATAGCTGCCGCAGCACGGCGTAGCAGGCAAAGAGGACGCTTCGACGTGCGGCGACGGGTGATGTGGGACGAGGCAGCTGCGATGCCGGCGGCGTTGCCAGCTCACCAGCGGCCCGCACGAGCGGCGGCGCGGCTGGGGCGGCGGCACCGCCGCCCCCAGTGACTGTGGTGGCTGTCACGCCACGGCCAAATCTGGGTGCCACAGCTTCATTCAACAGCGTTTGCAGCAGCCATTGGGCTGCATCAGCAGCGCGTGCATGAGCACCTGCAGCGGCGCAAGCACCGCGGCTCCAGCCTCGCCTGCCGCACCGCGACGGGCGCGAGCGGCTACGGAGGCGCTGCCGACGCGGGCGGCAGCAACTGCAGCCCAGCAGCGCCTGGAGCAGCCGCGGGCCCGCCGCCCACGAGGCGCTCGGGACTCGGCCGCGACGAGGCGTGCAGCACGTGCGGACCAGCAACATCGCGGCGTGGTTCGCGTTTTGGCGCCCGAGGAATCGACGGTTTACGAATTTGGCCTGAAGGGCCAGTGGGACGTCCGGCGTGAATCGCGGTGACGGAGCGGTGTCCGCGCGCCCCTTCGCCTGCAAGACGGTCTGCAAGGAGCGCATCGACGCCGGCAGTACATCGAGGACATGCGGTCCGACGTGCAGATCCTGCAGCACCTCGTGGGCGTGCCCGGCGTGGTGCAGCTGCGCGGCGCGTACGAGGACTGCCGCGCGGTCAACCTCGTGCTCGAGCTCTGCGCGGGCGGCGACCTGCTGGAGCAGATCCTGCGCCTCGGCCGCCTGCCCGAGGACGACGCGGCGGCCGACGCGCGCGCGGTGGTGCTCGCGCTGCAGCGCTGCCACGCGCGCGGCGTGATGCATCGCGACGTGAAGCCCGAACTTCCTGCTGGCGGCGGAGGGCTGCGCGGCCAGCTGCCGCGCGAGCGACGTTGGGTCATATCGTCTTCGACCGGGGCAGAAGTTTAGGGAGGTGGTGGGCACGCCCTACTACATGGCGCCAGAGGTGCTGCTGCGCTGCTATGACCAGGTGAGCGGGCGGCGCAGCCGCGCTCGAGGATCCTCATGCGCCATATCCTGCTTCTCGCCGTCGCGCTCACCGCCACCCCCGCGCTGGCACAGGCCAACCCGCAGATCGATTACCCCGGCTTCCAGGCGCTCACCGCCAGCGTCGCCCCCGCACGCGCGGCGCGTCTGATCGCCTTCGACGCCTTCGGCCGAGGCCGCAAAGCCCGCGCACCCCTCCTCCTTCACCTGCCGCCCGCCGTCCCACCCAGAGCGCCGACATCTGGCCGGCAGGCGTGGTGCTGACCTGATCTTTCGGGCAGCTTCCGATCATGGGCACTAGGACCGCGAGGTGTCGCGGCGGGCTGAGCGCCGAGATCGTCACCGACGGCGGCGCCTGACACGCTGTCGCCGACGGCGCCAATCGGTCGTGCGCCGCATGCTGTGCCGCGACCCGCGGCAGCGCGCCACGTCGGAGGAGCTGCTGGCACACCCCTGGCTGGCC
>NNCB01000370.1:0-18905 GCA_002317545.1 Scenedesmus quadricauda | reverse complement strand
AGGCGGCATTGACCTCGGCCTCTTCCTCGTCGGTGAAGCCGGTCCACTTCTTGCCCTCTGCCAGCAGCTTGCCGTTGGACAGGCGCGTCCACAGTGCCAACGATGATCCATGGCAGATCAAGGCGACGACCTTGCGCCTCTCGTAGAAATCGGCAATCAGCTTGTGCAGCGCAGTGTCGTGCCTTGAAGGTGGCTGCGAATTGTATTTAGTGAATGCACAGCGACTGATATCGGCAGCCCAGCACAATCATCAAAGCATGCTCTGACTCAGCCTGCTGGACACATGGGTACAGACATACTCACGCTGTTTGGGTCCCAGCTGCCCTCCGGCTGTCGTGGTCAATATCACCTGGCGTCGCGCATGTCGGCGATCCGAGAAAACGTCAGCTGCTGATCGGGCCAAATAAGTCGCTCCCAGATGGCCGCATATGTCGACGAGCACACTGTCGAGGTCGTGCATCGTGACGACCTGCATGAAATCGGCGGCGATCCGTTCCCCGCTATCCGTTGTAGTCTATTCGAAACCCTGGATGTTGCAGGGCTTGTGTATTGTCGTGCGAACGGAGTCGGTCTGGATCATTCGGCTTGTGTATTGTCAATAATCGACATTGGCTATAGGAATCTTTCACGCGGCCCCAATGGGCCCGAAGACAAATAGGTGAAGCGGGGGTGGCAATGGCATCGATTGCGAAATCCGGAACCTGGACGGGCCGTCTCGCCTATTTCCTCTTCCTGATGTTCCTGGTCTCGACCCTCAACATGGCCGACCGTCATGAATCGTCGGGAGCCGATCGCTCAAACGCGAGTTTGGCCTTTCCAGACAACTCACTGGGGGTGGAGCATGTGGGGCCGGTCCAGCCGCCGGTGCCAGTGCAGTTGCACGTGTTGAGGCCACGCACGTGCCTCCTTGGCACACGGGGGCAGGCGCACAGCGCGGAGCTGCGGGAACGGGGAAAGGGGGCGCGGCAGGGCAGGTGCGGTTGGTACGCAGGGACCAATGCCGCACTTTGGCAAGCCCGATCCTGGCTGTTGCATGTTGTGAACACGTGGCCCTGTATTTTGACCCCTGGTTTGCTGTGCACTTGCAGTTGAGCATGTGAGCCCAGCCCAGCCGTCAGTGCAGTTGCAGGTGTTGCGGCCCTGCACATGCCGTCTATGTGTACATAACACGAAAACATACTGTTGTGACAAATGTTACATGGACAATGTACGTGTCTGTCGTTCGGCATCGGGCAATGATGCTGTATAAGCGTCAATATCTGTGGTCACTCTTGAGGTACGCACATTATAGTACAGCCCTGGCTCAAAGAGAAAAGCCCTTTTTTCCCAAAGGAATATCCAGGGCAATACCGGCTCTCGGGCTCCACATCCAGTCATAGTGGCTCTGTTTGATCACGAAGACAGGAAGCGTGCATTTGCTTTCGACATGTCGACATGAGCGAAGCAGCTAGAACATCTGTCCGAGGCGTGGCACCTTGAGGATCTTCAAGGCCCGACGCTCGGCACAACCCACGAAAAGCAAAGCAGTGTACCAATTCTGAAAGGATGCTGAGCGGCGCGGTCATTGCCACACTGCACCTGTCACGAGCTACTGCACATCTATATGATGGGCTGCCTAGTAAAATGGCGTAAGCATGAATGAGGAAGGATGTGGAGCTGTCAGAGTGGGAATCAACGAGTTTGCTCAAAATCAGAAGGACCTGCTGTAAAAAGGAGAGATGGGAGCTAGGCGATAAGAGGGATGGAATGTTGTTAGTCGAGAGCATGGGCAATGGGGCGCTGTGTATGCAGGCGAGTGTTTTGCTCTGTGTGGGTCGCCTCGGTAAGCACAACAAGGCTGCTTTACCATTAGACCTGCACCCCGAAGAAATTGCCCATGGTCATCACGTCAAGGCGATCCCGGCCTGAGCAAAGTCAAAATATTTTGTCACCGCTTGAAACAAGTAGTCACCGGTGCATTTGTCACTATACAATTGGAAAGCTGTTGTGGCGGCGCAAGTCCTACCGACACGGCCGGGCTGCAATTTTGGCCCGGATAATCATTGACAGCCTGTGGTACACTTGCCTATTATATTATGATGTTGTATTTCCGGTTTGTGGATGGCCGGGATATTCATGATTCTCAATATATGCTGATCGATTTTCCGCATATGGTATCAACCGGTCGGCAATCAGAATAACTGGAGACAGCAGCGCGGGGACAATCTGCAATATGTCCTTGAATCGGCGACAAGCAGGCAATCGCCAAGGCGGCAAGCAGGGCCGCTCCGCCAAACGCGTGCGCGCTCCTGGCGTCCCGGGTGCTTTCGCTGCACGGTGGAGCTCACCACCTAAGCACCGCAGGCCAGTGTAAGTGAAGCTTCCATCTGACCTGACCACCACCGTGCCCAGCTTAGGCTGCGTTGTTACTTTGTTGACCTGCAGCCCAAGGACTCCCAACAACGGGCCCAGGATGTCGATGAGACTGGACCCAGCTGGGCTGGTGTAGACAGTGGCATTGCTGGGCATGGTATAGGTGATGCTGCCGTCGGCTGGACGACTTGCAGCAGCCGCAGCCTCTTGTCGTACCTCCGTCTGCGCGTCGGCCAGCCTTATGATCGGGCGAGTGCCGACCGAGGCGCTGAAGGATCTCGCCGCCACCGAATTGTTCCGCGACTACCAGATCACCGACAACAACGGTGCGCTGACGATCGAGGTCACCGAAAATCCGGTGATCAACCGCGTCATTCTGGAAGGCAACAAGCGGCTGAAGGAAGACAAGATCCGGCCCGAGATCAAACTCGCGCCGCGCCAGATCGCCGCGATCGGCAAGATCAATGCACGCACGCGCGCACAGGGCCCGGAAGGCGCTAGGGGGTGCCGCCTGAACCCCGCCTTCAAGATGGGTAAAACAGTATTGAAAAGGCGATCCAGGAAGGCACAGGTAGCCTGGCGTTCTTTAGCAAAACTATGAGCGATTTTCAGTTGGCCCACGATCTCGTAGTCTCCGAACGGGTACATCTATGCCACGCCGCCACATTAAACAGGTAGCTGGATGCTAGCGCCTCATTCCCGGCTGTATGGCCAGCTCCCTGCTGCATGATGATGCAGTTCGCCGTTGTTGTTTTCGCGCGATAGTGGGGTCTAGCAAGGGGCTCCTACTGTATTAAGCGAACCGCCTTACATTAGCTTTAAGAGGAAGAAGGCTTTTCATGCCTGTTATCGTGGGATTATTTGATCGCGGCACCTCGTTTCGGCGCGGATGGGGCCCATGATCGCATGGATTTCGCCCGCATTGATGGCGAGCGAAAGGCCCTTCAGGATCGGCTTGTCGGCGACGGTGGCGTGGAGGTTATCGATTTCGAGCATTATAAATCCGCAATAATTCAGGGTTTTGTTTTAGGTGGCGTGCGAGCCGCACGTCGCGAAGGCGTTTCACTAATCGGTGGATGTCCGCGCGCTGCCTTCGACCAAGGGCAGACGTACCCGACCGGTACAGCTTAAGGTTAATGCCATATTCCTACTTTCTGCGTTTTATGTACCAAACAAAAGTGGCATTTTATCACTGGCCATAGTGGCTCAGCGCGCCTACTGACCGAAGGGCAAGTCCAGCTCTTTCACTAGCCCAAACTGCCCAGGGCCAAACTACGGTATAGCAGCAGGAATGGGTCGATTCTTGTCAAAGGGCTCACGTGGCAGCTGTAATAGTAATGGCCTGTAACAATGGGCCTACACTATACTGGCGACGCGGGCTGTTGTGATTGTACATACCCCAAAAATCGGGTTTCTTTCAGCAGCCGAGCTTGACGTGTGTATCTATAATTGAGTTATCGACAGCGATTTCGGGTACGCAGAGGTTGAGTCGGCCAGCAGTGTTACTGTGTGCGTCAAAACAGTAAAGAATAATAGTGAGACCGCTGAAACCCTCCTCACAAGCTTGCCAAGTCCTAAAATCAATTCTTTCAACCTGTATGAAAATCAAGTATTGGGCAACTGCAGGGGAAGCAAAAATTGAGTATTCTTATGCAATGCCAGCGGCCTTTCACAGTCCGCCATGGTGCCGTGGAGGATTATGCAAGCATCGGTAAGACTCCCTGTTAGCTAGTGGGGAAAAAAGGGGTATGAGTTGACAGCACCGTTGTGACGGAAAGCAGACAAGAGGGGAAAATGGGTATTGCTATCATTGCCTGATTTTTGCCCACATCGGAGTGTTTCCCTTGAAACTGCTGCTGAGCCTCCAACAGCTGTACAGCGATTGCGGATACGGGAGGTGCGGTCTTCCGTAGAGGCGGCCCGGACATGTATCCCAATGCGTCGCCTATCCAGCAGGTTGACCGGCGACTGCCCTGACCCTTGCGCCTGCCTTAGGACGTATACTTTTGATAATTGCCTGTGTCCTTGGCTTGGGATAGCTGCAAAAGAGTGATCGAGGATACTATTTTTCCGGTGGTTCAAAATCAGGAAGTTACTATTATTGATCCTGACTTTGAAGACTACTTAGCAGGTAGCCCTCTGATAGCATGTTGTCTTGTGCATGGAGCTTACTATTGAGCAGTTTCTTGAAGTACACTCAATAGCTTCTAGTGTAACCCTGATCTAGAGTGAATAAGTAATGCGTGCGCGGTGGGCAATTGCGTGCGCACATACTGGTACATACAGACACACACACACACACACACACACACACATACACACACACATGCGCATGTGCATGTGCATGTGCATGTGCATGTGCATGTGCATGTGCATGTGCATGTGCATGTGCATGTGCATGTGCATGTGCATGTGTGCGCGCGTGTATTTGACCTGAAAAACAGATCCAAATCAGAGCCCGTTGCGCAGGAGGTTGCTGTGTGCGCAAGGCCCGCTCCTGCTTCAACTGGCCTCAGTAGGGGGACTGGCCGTTTGGTACGGCAACAACCCTTCGATCCACTACCATACCGCACCAGCAAGTTTTGGGCTTATGCCATCTCATTTGTGAGGCTCCTCGGCTGCTGCAGCATGGCTTCATTGCTCGGCTGCTGCTGCTGATGCTGCTGCTGATGCTGCTGCTGATGCTGCTGCTGATGCTGCTGCTGATGCTGCTGCTGCTGCTGCTGCTGCTGCTGCTGCTGCTGCTGCTGCTGCTGCTGCTGCTGCTGCTGCTGCTGCTGCTGCTGCTGCTGATGCTGCTGCTGTAGATGCAGCTACTGCAATACGTGCATCGCACTGTCTTTCAAGGGATTCGAGCCTGCCGAAAGGGCCAGAACGCCGCGCGCGTTGTGAGCCGCGATACCCTGCAGAAGTGGTACCAGCCATGTGATCATTTTTATCGAAATGGCGTCGGCCAAAGGATTGGTTCTGAGTCGTGCTCATGATGTGTACATATTTGTGGGCTGTTCCAAGAAGCAGCGTAATCTCTAATTATGGACTATACGTGGCGTAGCGAACTTCCTATTGTTGTCTCCAGCACCGGATACGTGGAAGAATGCTAGCATGTAAAAGTAACACATAATTTTTGTTGTGTTGCGATACTGTCAAGTATCTCCCAACAGTGGCAGCAGTAACATTCATGTCTATTATGATCGGCCTGTTTGGTCAAACAGTTTGATCAATGCTACAAGCATTATCACGCTCTTTCACCCTGTGCTAGGTGATACCTGGCATGAATTCATGTCATGCTTTATGCGCGCCTGTTGGTGCTTGTTGCGCAAAAGTATTGTAGCTCAGGGTCAGAAGCGACAAGGATAACACAACGTGATGCCATGTTGCATGTGGATTTGCTTTGTTTCCATATAACTTTGCATGATCCACGTCTTTGTACGTGCTCACGACCCGTGCCGCTAACCACATTCCACGTACGTACGCTTGCGTGGTTGATCTCGCATCCCGCAAGCTCCAAAGACGGTTGCGTAAGAAATCGACCCACGTTACCAGGCGTTTGAGGACAGCGCGATGGCAGCCCGCTACAAGACCCTCAGCGAGTGAGCTCGCCGCAGCCGCTCCATGATGCTCTTGATGCACGCGCTGTTGCAATTGCGTCGCTCGCGTGCGTCCGCGACGCTTGCTCTTCCTGCAGTGCGTGTCGCGTGCGCACCCCGTCTCCATATTGTATATGCTGCTGGTATTCTCTCCTGCTCTTTATGACTGCGCCGCTTTACCACCAGGTCTCAACAGGGTGATGGCCGCTTGGCGACACCTGCTTGACGCTGCATGGAGCCCAGTGCTGGCTTTGCAGCCGCCTTCCCGACCTTCCGGGGGTAAGGACTGAGCATGCCATATCTGCGACGATGCTGGCGCTCATCCCTGTACACTCTGGCTCAACCCAATCGCTGCGCGCGGCCACACCAGAATCCCGAGCGCGTCCGGCACAAGGGTGCTGCATTTTGTGGGGACCATCCTCGGCACTCACAGTGGCTGGCAGGTGAAGCTCACGCAGGCTGGGTCGGGTGGCGCCCGCATTGCGCGTGGCTGCCAACCTGCGCCCTCCACCCGGGCACCCGTAAGTCACCCGCTGCCGCCGCGAGGGCACGCTAGCCCCTCTCAATTGGGCGCTTCGCGCAATGGCAAGCGTTCCGGACCCAACAACTTTTCCGAGCTGCGCGCAGCGCTGGTGCTACGCCGCCCCGAGCTGTTACGATCGACTTCTCACCGGTTAACGGCTGCAGACTGGGCACGGCCACTTTTTCATCGAACACAACCGCCCCGCGACGTTCAGGTGGGGGCGGCAGGCGCCTCGACGACCTCGAGGACCCGTTCAAGCTTTACCGCTGCCACACCATCATGAACTGCGCGCGGACCTGCCCGAAGGGGCTGAACCCGGCCAAGGCCATCGGCCAGATCAAGCAGCTGATGCTGGCGCCCGCGCTGATCTCGCTGCGTGGCGTGCCCTCCTTCGGGACACCACCCGCCCGTCACTGGCTCATGCTGTCGCCATCGCTTCACGCCGCCTCCGATGCGCATCTCGGCCCCTGTTCCGCCTCACCCGTCCGATCGCCCATAGGTACCCTTCACGTCTCTGCTGTCCGACTATCTGATGGCTTTCAACGTGCCACGGGGAGGGAGAGCCTCCTCGAGGCCCGGGGCCGGCGATCGAGCTGGGCGGGGGCGCAGCGAGTGACCAAGCGAAGGGATGCCCAGCGAGATGCGGCGGCGGCGCAAACAGCAGTTGTCGAGGAGAAGGGGACAACGCAGCTTTTGCGGTGCAATAAGCGCATTGACGCATTAGTGAGTGAAAGATGTGGTAACAATAGGCCTCGCAGGTAATAAAGGAGACTCCTTAGGCACCGACCTGGATTCTTCTTTTATACATGTTGTAAAAGATATGGGGAGCCAGGTTTTTGATACGGCTTTTTGGATCAGTGATTTGGAGAGTAATCCATTGCTCTATGCAGATTATTTGATTTACGGCACGCTTAAGGCCTCCCGGGGGTTTCAGCCCGCGCGTCATGAAGCCGGGCGGATGCGGTGGAAGATAAACGGCGCCGCAAGACCGGAAATGCGGTTCCCATCCTATCATAACAACATGCGGTTTTCGGTGGGGGCCGGGTGTTCGACCGCAATGAGGACGAAAGATGAGTGTCACCGACATTGAAGCGCGGCTCCGGTTCTTCGAGCTGAACAGAGGCAGCGGCGGCGCCCAGGGCTGAGCCGTGCGAAAGCCACGACCTCCCAGAAAGCAATGCGCGGTGCCTATGGTACATGTAGACCTCCGGTACACATAGATACGCTTGTTGCAGATTCTGCTCATTTTCAAGACGCCTTTATTCCAAAATTGATCCTAATCTCAGCTTTCCATGCGCTTCATAGCGGCTGCTGGCTAGCATCGTTCAAAAAAGCAGGTTCCCATCACACTCTGGACCTATTGCTGCTGGAGCTCAGTGCGCAACTGCCCCCTCGCACATCCTGACCCAGCCTGAGCCATCGAAACAGAGGTGAAGTACCAAACACATCTTGCCACCAGTATCAGCACACAGTGTGCGTCTCTCGTTTGCCAAGGATGGCTCCAGGCATCTTCGCTTGCACTGAAGCTGCTTTGGCCCTCCTTCCCCCACACGTGGACACATGCACGTTCCAAAGACACACCACCACAGCTATACCGTGTCCCCTCAGGTACCCAGCCAGGTAGGCGGCATTGCATCCGGACATGTAGGCCTGCTGCACGCTTCTGAAAAAACAGGAAAGGCAGGGGGAAAGCCGCTACAGGCGAGGCCACTGCTGGCTCGAGCAATGACGGCTGCGGCGCCTCGAACCCGGCGGCGGCCGCGGAGCCGCCGGCGGTAGGACGGGCGCGGAGGCAGCGCGGCGGATCGAGGCGAGGCGACTCGAACGCTCCAGCGCCGCAAGGTCAGCCTCGACCGCGCCGCGATCCTTGTCCGCGCGCAGTTCCAGACGCGCGAGTTCGAAGACCGTTTCATCGCGTCGGCATGCCGTCCGCCTTCGCGGCGGTGTCCGCTTCGACGCGCCTTCGACCAAGAGCGGAGCAAGAATTCCAGTGATCGGGAAGGAGAGCAGGGAGTACAGACGGGACGCGGGCACAGCCGCCCTACAACCCCGGCGGCAAGCTCACCGAGAAACACGCCCCGCCGAACTCCTGCGAGCGCCCTACTTTACAGCATACACCCAGTGTGTTCGTCAGGGGGTGCTATGCACTCCATGGCTGCCACGTGCAGTTCATCACCCAGGCCAAGGTGGGCCGCGGGGCGGCATCTATCGCGCCTATACCAGGCGCCCGAGCGCAAGCCGGTGGGCGTGGTGGGCGGGATCACCCCCTGGAACTTCCCGCTGGGCCAGGCGATCCAGAAGATTGCCCCCGCCATCGCATTTGGCTGCACAGTGGTGCTCAAGCCCTCCGAGGAAACCTCGCTGACGACGCTGCGGCTGGCCGAGTTGATCCATGAGGTCGGCTTCCGAGACCAAGGGTGCCGTCAACATCGTCACCGTTGACGCCGGCATATCCCTTGCCCCGCCTGCCCTCTGCCCCTCATAGTGTTTGAACATTCATGATGCCGCACTGCGGCCACAACCCTCTTCCTCCTTGTCCTCTTCCGCCCCACCCTCCTGCTCATCGGGCACCTGGGCGACCACCTGCAGTGTCTGTCGCGTCCGAGGCCGTCTTGGCTCACGACAAGGCCGGCCGCCGCAGCAGCTGACCACGCCCACAATGTGGCCCTCCTTCGCCGCTCGAGGATGGTGGACGCCATCGTGGTGGGCGAGGACGAGGACGGGGGCTCGACATCAAGACCACTTCCTGCGCGTGCGCCCGCAGCTGCTGGTGGCGACAGAAGATGACAAGTACGGCGCGGTCAAGCGGGACCTGTGCAGTCAGGTGGGCGCCGAGTACTACGTGCTGCCCAAGACGCTGGGTTACGCCGCTGTCAGCACGACATCGATCCTGCAGAACATCAGGACGCCCTCGCTCGCCCGCTGCGCGTGGACTTTGGGGGTGGCTGGCTCGACGTGCCGAAGCACGCCCGCCCCGGCGCGTTCGTCGTCAACTGCGCCGTCTCGCCGCTGGTGTCGCTCGCGCGCTGGCCGTACCGCATCGGCGGCGGGCTCGGCGGCAGCGCGGCGCACGCGCTGCTGGAGAGGCGGGACGCGCTGGAGGCTGAGCTGGCCGCGGGGGTCGGCTGGCAGGACCCTGCCGTGCTGCGGGAGACCGGCCTGTGCGTCTGGCGCAGCGGCCCGCGCCCCGAGCTCGAGTTCAAGACCGGGGGCGGCTTCCTGGCCGGCCGCATGGCGCTGATGTGGACGGGCGCGCCGCACGTGACGGCAGAGAAGACGGACGTGACGCGCGACTACGATCAGGTCGAGCGCGCCGGCGCGCTCGCGCGCGCTGCGGCGATCCGGCGCAGAGCCCAGCGCCGCGCTTGAGGCCGATGGCGGCCGCGGTCGACGCGTCATACGGCGTGCAGCTTGGGGAGGGCATGGAGCCGCTGCCGGGCCACGGCGCGCTGGCGCGCAAGTATGCGGGGGCGGGTCGCGGGGGCACGGCTGATATCTCTGTCGGATCAGATGGTGGCGCGCGCAGAGATCTTGTCCGCCGTGTCCGAGACGCACGCGGTCGAGCCCTTCCTCCGGCCACGTGCAGTAGGGCCCGGTGGGCGGTGCCCGGCCGGTGGCTGGCGGTGCCGCAGCGCGGGAAGCCTACCGCGCGCAGTCGAGTGCCTGGGGTCGCCACTGGGCAGGAGTCAGCTGCGCGCGGAACTGCCCTGCCCCCGTTCGGCTTTCGCTGCGCCGAATTTTTTCGCGCAGAAATTCTTCCTCACTAGATCGAATGTGTGGCGCTCGTGTGATCGGATGCGCAGCGGAGGACGTCGCGCCGACACCCAGCTGCCCGACAGCATGGTGGGGCGAAGCCCCGGCTCAACACGATGTTCGCCGTGTTGGCCGTGTTGGCCGTGCGCCGCTGCTACCCCTGCACCCCTGCACTGCCCCTGCACCCCTGCACCGCCCCTGCAGCCGGCGCCGCCGGCAGTGCCACCACAGGGTGTCATAACAGAAATATCGGATATAACAGACTGTGAGTCAAGCTGCCTTGGGAGAGGTGCTTTCGACGGAGGGGGAGTTCTCCACCATCGTCACCCCGGACTTGATCCGGTCCATGACGATGGTGCAGTTATGGATCCCGGATCAGGTCCGGGATGACGAAGAGAGCGGACGAACGATGGCTGCCGTCGTTGCGCCCTCGCCCGACCCGCCACCATCGAGCCGGAAACCGAGGACGCCTGCTGCGCGCGCTGGGCGCCAAGAAAATGGACATCATGCTCAAGGTGGGCATTCCCCGCTCCATGCCCTATTTCTTCGGCTCGCTGAAAGTCGCCATCACCCTGGCCTTTGTCGGCTCGGTGGTCAGCGAAACCGTGGCTTCCAATTCGGGCCTGGGCAATATGATGGCCTCGGCGCAATGCCGCCGCGCGTCTTCTGGGGTCACCAGAGTGGGCGAACAGGGGGGAGAGCGAGGGATGGCAAGACCGCCATAACGCAAAATGGGGTGAAGAAAAGGGCGGAACACGGTTTGCCGTTTTTCTTGCAGTGGGGGGCAGCGAGTCCGGAGGAATCCCGGCGGCTGCTTTATGTGCGTGGCGCAGTGCGGGGGAGCGAGGGGGTGGGGGATGCTGAAGGTGGTGGCACGCGACCTGCAAAGTTTTCAGTCGACCGCCATCAGCATGGGGCACTTGACATCGGCCCCGAATGTCACGAGCGTCAAAACATCTTTGACGATCCGCACGGCCAAACAGCTGGCCGGGATTCCCGTCGAAGGCTAACCGCGAACAACGCGCAACGCAAAAAACGAAGGGGCGGCGTTCGCGATCGAACGCCGCCCCTTCATTTTACCACGCGTTCGCTACTCAACTAGCCGGAGCCGCTCCGGCTTTGGCGCGGACCGTCCACAGCTGTGCCAATCATAGTATATAGAATCTGCCGACGCCTACGACGCGCTCGAACCGCACATCGACGCGCGACCATGGACGTCCATCACACCGCCGCACCACGACCTACATCAACAATGCCAACGGTGCGCTGGAAGGCACCGAGTGGGCCGACAAGTCGGCCGAAGAGATCATCGCCGACCTCGACGCGCTGCCGGAAGACAAGCGGCGGTCCGCTGCGCAACAACGCCGGCGGCCACGCCAGCCGCACCCGCCCCAGCCGGTATGTCGTCCGCAGCCGCGCCTCGATGCAACCCGCCTTGCGCAGCTCGTCCTCGCAGGCGGACAGGACCGACACCAGGGCCATCTCGCGGCCGTTCTTGCCGCGGGGCAGCCGCGTGAGGCGAGGGGACGAAGCGGGCGAGGGCGACGAGCCCGACCTACTGCCGCCGCCGCCGCCGTCGCCGCGGAAAACGGCGCGCGCGAGCAGCACCGCGCCAATCGCCGCCGCCGCGATTGCCGCGGCGCCGATCCCCTGGTTCAGCGCCTTGGCCTTGCTGGCCGCGGTTGCGGTGTTGGTGTTGCTCGTGACGGGGCTGGCGTCGACGGTGTTTGAGTTGGTGTTGAAGATGAGGCAGGGGTGCAGACGCGCCAAAGCCGCCGCCGCCGCCGCCGCCGCGGCCCTCCGACCCGACGTGCCTGACAATCCGGTCGTAGAGGACCTGGTAGGCTTCACACGCGTCGACTGCAGACTAGGCAACCGACTGCACTCTTCCTATCTGCATTTACAAACAACACAAGACTGTCCAGATGTTTGTGTGATGTATGTGCGTGCTTGCGTGCACCTGAGCATGGACATGCTGCGTGCGTGCGTGCGTGCGTGCGTGCGTGTATGTGTGTGTGTGTGTGTGTGTGTGTGTGTGTCACGTGCGTGCGTGCACGAGCATGTGTGTGCGTGAGGGGGGTGTCGATGTGTAGCGCCGGCAACATGTTTTGGTGAGTAATCAATTGATCTTGCCAACGATGCGCGAGTAGCCCGACTCGGTCAGGGATCCTTCGCCGAAGTCGGTCATTACGAAGACCGAATCCATATCTATCCAGGACATGCCTCCCTTCGTTTCAGGAAGCTCGAACCCACCTTCGACCCATGTGCGCGACGGCACGTCGAACTCGCGCACCACACTGGCATCGGCGCCACCCCGCGAAACGCGCTCGGCGCAAGCACGCCGCCCAGGTGGCGCAGGTACTCTGACAGCAGCGCCTTGTAGTCGGCCGCCAGCACCGCGCGCGCCTCCCCGCTGCGCTCGGGGAAGTGCGCGTTGCCAAAGCCGGCCAGCGCCTCGCCCACGTCCACGATCGCGTGCAGCAGCGAGTGCGCGGGTTCGCGGCCCCAGTCCGCGACCTGCCCCGGGCGCAGCGCGGCGGCGCGCGCCTTGCAGTGCTCTATGAGCGCGATGAGCGCTTGTAGCGCCCCAGGCTGTCGTGGGCGGGGTTGGTCGCCACCACGATGTCGCGCACGTACTTGCGGCGCGCCTTGGCGCCCGCGCTGCCGTGCGCGCCGCCGACATCGCCGCCGCCGCTGCCGTTGGCGCCGCCGTCGCTGCCGTCGCTGCCGCTCCGGAAGCGCCGTTGGCCGCGGCGACCGGGTGTAGTCGTCCGCGCAGGTCGCCGCCGGTGCGCAGCGAGGTGCCCGCCGGCAGTGCGGCATGCGTGGCCGACAGGGTAAACAGGCCGCTGCCGCTTTCGCCAAGCCCACGGGCTGGATCATCGCGAGCGAGCGCGGCTCGTCAGCGGCGGAGCCGAACAGCAGCGTGCCGCATATCACTCCGCCGCGCTCCATCCGCATCGGCTCTTCACCCTCCATGCGGCTAAGCCGCAGCTGGCTGCAACGCCGCTGCTGCTGCGCGGGCTGCTGCGCGGTGGTGCAGCAGCTTTCGCCGCGCTGCCTCTGGTGACGCCGCCAGCGGGGTGGCCAGGTGCAGCACGCGCCGCCCGTCCGCGCCTGTGCGCGCGGTCAGCTGCCAGCGGCGGCCGCCGAGCTCGAACCAGGCTGAGGTGATGACCCATCGCCCGAACTGTTGTTGTTTGTGGGCAAGAATGTGAATTGCTTGTGTGTTTGCGAATCGCTTGAACTGGTGGCCGCCGCCGAGATCGCACGGGGGGGATTGGCAGTCGGCATATCGCACCAGCAACCAGGTGCACGACGAACAGTTGCAGCGGCTGCGGAGCATGCAGTTGGGCAACATGGCCCGTGTGCAGGCAACGCTGGTGGACGAACACAACCTCGAGGAGCTGTTGCTGGCGCGGCAACGGGGGCAATCAGTGAGTTGCAGGCATCCACATCCCCCAGCTGCCAGCGCGGCCGTACCCACCGCCTCGAGGGCCTGCTCCAATCCAGGTGCTTCGCGGGGGAGCAGGCGGCAAGGTCCTCCAAGAACAGCTGCAGCTCCTCGCTAGTGCGCGCGTAGGACGTCAGGATCCGCGCAGGCGTGGCGGGCGCCACTCGCTCGCCCGGGCGGCGCGGGGACTGCATGCGGGTGCAGCGGGGGCGCGAGGCGGCAGCGCGGTGATCTAGCGGCGCCAGGATAGTGTCCGACGACATAAATGATACAATTGCTGTGCAACGGGGCGGCATCAGCCACAGGATGCTGGAACGCGGCTTCTGGGACGGGGCCGAGGTCATCTGGCCGCGGGCCGATGCCTTGCGCGGGACGACGGAAAAGTTGTTGCAGGCCGGCCTGGCCGAGGCCGGCGTGGTGCAGCGGCATGAACGGGTGCGGCGAGTGAGTTTGAGTTCAGGCTGGAGGAGCTTAGCGCCCGCATGGATGCCCGGAGCGGGTATACCAGGTGATATGTTATCAAATGACTTCGTTTGATTGTATAAAAGGCGCGCCTGTACGTTTTGCCTGGCGATGCTTGTCGCGCTGATCGACTTGATCGATTTCCCAAGAGGACAGATGCCGGTCCGCACGGCTCCGGTCGGTCAGCGTACATACCTCGAACGCAATCCGTTGCCCGATCACGTGCAAATAGATTTGATCCATGTCGCGGGGGTCGTAAGACACGGCTGCCTACCTGGCCAGCGCCACCTGACGGCCCCTGTTCGCGCCGGGACCCGGCGCCTGCGACATCTCGCAGCCCACAGCATCCGACGTCCCTGGCAGCCTGTGCGTCATCGCCACCCGCGTATTACATAGCAAAGCTGTGGCAGCATTACTGTTATAATTGTAGTCATACCCGCCATCATCATAACCATAGCCGTTATCATAACCCTGGTTGCCATTCATCGCTGCTTGATCAACCGAGTCCAACGCATACCACATCCCGGCACAGCACGCGCAGCATGGCCGGCGCTAGAGTGACCCAACTGGGCGCACAGCGCGAATGGCGCTGGACCACCGCGCCCGTGAGCTGGCACAACACCACCAGCCACGCTGCAGCAGCAGCAGTACAGGGACACCTGCGCAGCGTGCTGCCAGGCAGGCGCCGCAGGGGGCTGCTGGAGCGCAGTCCTGTGATTCGCGCTGGGCGAGCACGCATCGGATGCGGGCACACACACCGGGCGCGTGAGCCAGCACGGTGACCCTGTCGCGGCAATGCGGCCTCCTGCACAGGAGTCAACTTGGCGGCATTAGCGACCGAACCAAGGAGCGGATATTACATCATGGTGGCGCGGCTGAGCATGACGCCACAGTAGCCTGGAAGGAGGAGGGCCGGAGGTGCCGAATGGGGCACATCACCCAATCATGCCCGTCGGACTAAGCCAGCCCGGCAGTATGTAGAGCAGATGCAAATGATCCGCGCCAAGCGGCCCGCCGGTCCACCGGCCGCACGATTGCGCGGACGCCGCCGCCACACCCCCTTCAGTGCATGCGCTGATAAGCGCATCGAACTGACCGGTTCCAGCAATCGCGCCGCACGATTGCATGAGGCACAGCTCATAGGCCGCATGACGATTGCATGGGAGCGGGCAGCGGCACGCAGCTCGCTGCCCAAGCCCAAGGAAATCCTCGAGGTCCTGGACCAGTACGTGATCGGCCAGTTGCGTGCCAAGCGCACGCTGGCGGTGGCGGTCTACAACCACTACAAGCGCATCGAGAGCCCTCTCTGGCTAGGGCTGCGTGGGCGGGCTGCTGCGCCTCCCACTGGTCCACTGCCTGAAACAAAGGCTTGCCTGGCCTGGCCGCTTGTCCCGAGTCAGCGCATCACAATAAATCAACCCAAAACCCAATAGCTATATGTTACGAAGATTACTTACCGTGGCGCTCGTTGCTGCTCCCTGTTGCGATGCGAAGCCACCGCAAGCGCTGACAAGTTGTGTGCCGGGACCAGAAGCCCCAAAACGGGGGTGACATGGGACCATGACAGGCGGAACGATCCCTGGTGTGCACCTCCGCTGTCATGCCTGGGGTGCGGTCGTACACGCATGCACGTTTCCAAAGCTCCGAAACGATTGGTGAACTCAATTGATTCAGCAGTTACAAATTTGCTGTACCCTCAGGTCAGTTGGTGGCTATTGGCCATCGAATATCTCGGTCATTGGCGATGAATTAGCTTAGAAGGGGCCTTTATTAAATGCACCATTTATGAATGCAGAATCGTAGCTTAGGTACTTTACTACCGTATTCAGTTTCGGGGCTTAGCTAATAGATATCGTGAAACTTACGGCGGGCTAGTACACCGCTGACAGCTATTAGAAACAAACAGCATTGCGTGCCGCACGATTTGTGACAGTACTTTCAAGCGCGCCGATTGTGACAGCGAGTCGCAAAAGCCAAGATCATGAAAAATCGGACTTATAATGCGCCTAGCGATTAGCTTAATTTGCTTTTATGACACCAGTGTTACAAATGCCCCGAAACATTGACAATTTTTGCAATGCGCGAGAAAATCACCCCAGGTTTTCGGGGAGATAAAAGAATGAAAAAAATTCTGCTGCCGCTCGTTGCACTGGCCTTCGCCAGCCCCGCCGCGGCGCAATCGATCATCGTCGTGACCGGACCACAGGCTATGCGCAGCACGGTCCCGCCAAAGCTGATATTGAGGTCCTGAACCGGCACCGCCGTCACCTCCAGTTCAGCCCCGACGATGTGCGATTTCGGAATCGGGTTGGCGATGAACTGGGCCGCACCGATACGCAGGTCGAGGCCATAAACCTGACGGTCGGTGATCGGCGTGTAGAAAGCCGCACCGTTCACATAGAGCTTGCGATCGGCCAGCACGGTTTTGAAGCCGAGCTCGTAATTCCACAATTCTTCCTGCTCGAACTGGCGCGTAACCAGCCGGGAGGACAGCCCAGGGATGACGTGGTGCCGCGGCGCCGAGGCCGGCGCCTCGCTGCGTGCGAGGCCTGCGATGGGGGGGGGGGCGCACGAAGACCGCTTAATGGTGGGGCGTCCTCCCTCTCCTGTCCCTGGGTCTGTGGAGATCTGAATGATTCGCTCAAGCAAAAGGATTGGCTTCTGGGTCGGGTAGCCTGTTCGTTCCTTTGCTTTGGGATTCAAGAATGGGATGGCCCAAACATCGCTGAGTGGAACTCCCTTCTTGTCATGGCCATAAACAACATTGCCAAATTCGTCTGTCGCGTAAGTGGAGACTCCGTCCGAGTCTCTCTTGCGCAATTGGAGTATCTGGTCAACGTTGGTTGTCTCGGAATAGGAGCCGAACAGAATGCCCATGTTGCGGAAATCCCAGGCCGAAGGGTGATACACGGCCGAGACCGTCGCGCGCCGCCCGGCCTCGGGGACCACGCTGCCCATGTCCCAGAGGTACGTATCGGAGGCAGCGAAAACGAAATCGGGTACCTTTTCGGCCCGGAACCGTGTGCGTGGGCTTGGGGCGCTGGTTCTGGGTCCGCGTGCTGCGGTCGCGGGCGAACCCTCGACCGCCGAGCAGGCACTACCCGCCACCTACACCGGCTCGGACGTAGGACGCGCTACCCGTGGTGCCGCCAAAGGGCTACTTGGTAAGGTATACCTGACCAATAAGCAGTATAACGAAGCCGCCGCCAAGCTGAAAGAAGTGATCGACAGTGGCGTCTATGACCTGCTACCCAGCTACGCTAATCTCTTCAACGCCGCCAATAAAAATCACCGGGAGTCTTTGTTTGATGTACAGTTTGTTCTCTTTGCTGCATGCTTGGCTGCCTTGCATGGAGGTTGCACTGGTGTAAAGCAGATGTCTTTCATTACACATTCTTGAATCCGCATGCTCCGAACGGCTGAAAACAGCATTCGACTGCATGATGCTGTACGGTAACGCTTATATCCTATCTTCGGCCATAGTTGGCACGGGTGAAAGCCCGGCATGAAATAGGAAAGCCAGGGGAAGAAGCTCTTGCGCAGCACGCCCGGCGTACCGAGCAGATACCACCAGATGCGCGCCGTAACGCGCCAGCCGGTCAGGCCGTCCTGCTTGAGCAGCGCCTTCATTCCTTTCACGCGCTTGCGTGCCCAGCACAGCGCGTCGATGGACAGCACCAGCGAGTTGGACAGGCCGAGGTGCTGCACCTGTCGGTGAGCGATAGAGCCAGGGCGCAGCAGGCGTCGCGCAGCATCACGGTGTCGGGGCATCAAAGCAGGTCATCAGCAACGTCGCGATATGGCGCGGTCGACATCCTCGTGTCATATCATCACTTTACAAGTGATGTGCTACCGGCAACACCTATGATGGCCCGACTGACAGCGCACCTGTCGGACTTCGGTCCTGAGGTACCGCTTGATTGGCGAACATGTACCCAATCGCCTGGCCACCGTCCGCCGTCGGGTAGTCGTGATGCGGCTTTCCCCAAGACTGAATGAGGTGAGCGGAACTGTGACCAATCCAGTGCGACTCAAGATCAATTGGTTCACACTGACATGGTGCGTGCTGTTTGCCTACAAGCTCGGGGACGGGAGTGAGCAGCAGATTGAACCTTCCGCTCAACCACCCCAAACCCGCCCATCCGCCGATTCAGCAACACCAGCTACAGCAGCTGGCTTTGCATGCGAGCCGGCCCACCTTCTTGAGCAGCGATGCCAGCGCCGCCTCGTCCTGCGCACTCGGACATGACGGACACCAGAGCCTTCTCGCGGCCGTTCTTGCCACGTGACAGCCGCGCGGGGCGCGGGGACGAGGGAGGCGACGAGAGCCCGATCTGAAGCCGCCATCGAAGCCATCGCCGTCGCTGAGGATGACACGCGCGAGCAGCGCCGGCCAAGCGCCGCCGCCGCGATCGTCGCGACCCCGAGCCCCGGCAGCCTCGCCTTGCCTGCCGGACGCGGCGGCGGTGTTGATGCTGTTTGCACGGGGCTGCCTGTCAGTTTGGCGATTGCGTTGAAGATGCGGATGGGGGCAGCGGGCGCGCCGCCACCGCGGCCTTTCCAACCGTCCTGCCGCACGCTAGGGCAAATATCAGCTCGTAGGCCTTGCAGCGCGTTGACAGCAGGCTGCGCACGAGCTTCACCTGCTTCTGCGAGGGTCCGGCGTCGGAGACAGAGCAACAGGAATGTCTTGCGCTTCGCTCTGCTAGAGGTCTGGGGGAAGCCTGCTGTGAGAAGTTGGGGGGGGAGAGATGGTAGTTGGGCCGCTGGGTGC
>NNCB01000369.1:0-18933 GCA_002317545.1 Scenedesmus quadricauda | reverse complement strand
AAAGTTCTTCTCATCGGCCAGCATTAAGCTACCTGCGTCAGGCGCAGCCACCAGGATTGCAAATGCACTTGGAGCCGGGCAGGTGCGGGGGTGGAAGCGCATGGCCGCGATTAGCGGGTGACCGTGATGCACGCCAGGTTGGCTCAGAACGCACAATCCACACAGACGGCGCATGCGGCGTGGCCGTACAGAGCTGGCGCATGAGCACCGGAAGTGCGTGAGCCCACCCCGTGTCCCAACACGCGCCCCGGGTCAAACCCGCCCTCTTGCATGCAGCCACTTAACGCGCGCCGCATCTTCAGGTGGGTGCGGCGCAGCAGCGCAGCTGCGCGGCTCACGAATTCAGCCTCGATGTTTTTCGCGCTGGAGGGGTTTAGTCATGTCCCCGGGGCCTTTTCGAAGTTGCAGGAAACGCGGCTCGAAGCCTTGTCGTCAGGCGGCGAGTTCCCGGCGGCGTCGGAGAAGAAATATCACAAGCTGCGCGAGGAACTGACCGCGCAGGTCGAAAGCGTGCAGTTTCACGGCACCAAGATCGAATATCTGGTCGACCAGCTGTACAGCTACAACCGCCGCCTGACCGCGCTCGGCGGCCAGATGCTGCGCCTGGCGGCCCAGATGCAGCGCATCCTGCCCGCCGCCATCCTGGGGATCATTGGTGCGCTGGCACCCACAAGTCGCAACGGAATTCTGGCCCGTTTATAACGAGGGGGCTGGCCCCTCCCCGCATCCCGAGATGATCGTCGGTTCCTGTGACCAGTACCTGGTGACATCCCTGTCCTGTCCTCACCGCCTCCCCCCCCCCCTTGCGCCCCTCCCTTCGCCGCAGGTGACGGCCAGGTCGCGGTGCTGGCGGGGCTGCTGAGGGCCGCGGCGCCGATATGACGAACAACAACATGGCGCGCCGCGACTTTGCCCAGCTTGCGCAGATCGCCGATCGCGGCGACCCCGGACACGAGCGAGAAAAAGATCAGCGGGACGACCAGCATCTTCACCGCCTTGATGAAGAAGTCGCCGATCCATTTGATGCTGGCGGCGTCCGGCCCCCATGCAAATCCCGTGATGACCCCGAGAATCAGCGCTGCAATGACACGCTGCCACAACGGAATCCGGAACCACCACCCCATATTTTAACCTTTCCCTTGGTCCGGCGCCGCTCGTTTCGCGGCGTCCGAAAAACCATCCTTCACCAATTGCGCGGCGACGTCCACCCCGTCCATGGGGGGTGGGCCTGCCCCGGGCATCACCCTCGGCTTCTGGCTGGACTGGGGGGCACTCGGCCTGTGGATGGGGGTCGCCTCGGCCACTGCGCTCCAGGCCGCTTGGCACAGGTGGGCGGCGCGCGCCCGCACCGCGGCCGCGAGGCGCTGCGGCCAGGCCAGCATCGACCAGATGCTGGACTGATATCGACGGCAGCCGCACCGCAGCCGCGCGCAGCGCGAGGGGAGCGAGGCCGAAGAGCGCGGCGGCGGCGTGCCGCAGCCGCTGCTGGGCGGGCGGCTTAAAAACAAAGGCCCGGTATTCATCACCGGCTATTGCTACGGCGGCTCGGTCGCGTGGCCATCTTGAAAGAACTGTGTTAATGTGTCAGATACTCAGCACACCCTGCTGCACCCATGGCAGTGTCGTTTCGAACGTCATCCTGCAGCGTCTTTGGGCCAACCCACGGGCTCAATTCACAGTACTTCAGCGGATGCTCGAATTTCGTCACTGTTAATGAAGCGGAAAGGTGTTGGCCTCCATGATATCCTGCGGCTGAGTTCTGGGTGCTCATCACTGACATCCTGCCGCTCAGCATGATCCGCCGTCATCAATGCCCAGCTAGGCGACGCCTACAACGGCCTGGGCGACTACGCCAAGTCCGATGCTTCGTATGACCTGGCGCTGAAAGACGACCCCAACAACGATCACGTACTCAACAACTACAGCTACTTCCTTTCGCTGCGCAACCAGACATGCTGCCGCCTGCATGTCATGCGCTGTGCGAGCACGAGACAGCCACCATGCTCGGTTCGACCATGTGGTAGTCATGGTTCTTTTCTAAGGCGGCCATGTTCAGCTTCCCATCACTGTCTGAAGCGTAGAAGGTATAAGAGAGCGTAATCTTCAGTTGTTGGGCGCAAAGATTGACTAAGATCGCAGCTGATCTCGATCACGCACCGTCAGGCTTTCACGGTCATCCTGCATGACACAGCCCGTGTTCGAGCTGCTGACTGCTGGAAACGTACAGGCTTTCCGAACCCAGAACAGGTGCTCTTTCGGTCAAGCTTCATGTGCGCCGCGGCGGATGAAATGCATGCTGCTGTACCAGGCAAGCGGGAATGCCATTCAGCACATGCCGGGTCCGCGGGGTTGAGATGGCCACCACCATTCGCCTTCAGGACCAGTGCACAAGGATGCACTCTGTGTGGGGACGTGATGCAGCTAGGTGAGGGCAAGTAAGCCGCCAAAAGCGCCGTCGTGGATCGGCGCGGTCGCTTCATCGCGCGAACGAAGGCGATTGACGCGCGGATTGGAACTCCAGCTACGAATATGTGCGTGATGCGCCACACACGCCTGTATTTACCAATCCCTGGAGCAGCAATACGTGGATGCCTTTGGCGGTCCCGATGCCGCGCATGAAAATTTTACGGATTTCCAGAAGGCCATCAATTACTCGATGACCTCGGTCATCACTACCGGCGGGATTCGAGGTGGTGGTGAAGCAGGCGTGCCAGCTGGTTCGCAGGTACCCGGTGCTCGATTGCAGGGTGACGCCCATGGCGTGATAGCCGATGCGCTGACGCTGCCCCTACCGACTGGGGCGTTGCCCTCAGGTCAGCCCTGCCGGGATCATGCCTGCTGCCTCATCCGACGAGCGAGGAAACACCATGCGCGCAACAAGGTCTTCCCCTTCCCCTCCCCCCCCCCAACACCCCGCCACATTGCAACCCCAGAAGGCGGCGGTGCACGGCTGTACATTGAGCGTTCTGGCCAGTGTGCTGTCGTCTATCCCCGGTTGCATGTCGCATGGTAAGTGCGTCGGACTGGGATATGCACGCGGTCTGACGACAAGGCGGGGAGAGGCTCAGAATCCATCCCCGGGGTTTCGGCTTCGATCTGTGCTTCGACCGCCGTGTCCACAGCGGCCGCTGCCGACTAACGCCAGCCACAGCATTCGCAGCAGCCATCCTCCTTCTGGTGCTGAACCCTCCCTCGGTCCGCTGTGGGGAACGTGCATCGCCAACAATCGACTCCGTTTCGGAGAATTCGCGGTGCTCCGCTTGACCAAAGGCCTGAGAGGGAAAGTTTCGTATTGCCGATATTTCTCAAGGAAATACCGCTGCACTGCGGCGACGAAAAGCCGGCGCTTTTCCGCACGCTTCATACGGTTGCGCTCAGGGGCCCAAAGCTGCCGAAGGGCCAGGTTTTGGGATACTGTATCAGTGGAGCGGTGCGGAGCGTGGTCGTAACGCTGGGCGTCTTTGCCGGGGTGAGTCGGTGCCCCAAAACGAGCAGGGTACAATGCAGCGAGTTTATCTCTCGAGACATGGCTCTCCTTGGGCTTATGAGCGCGTACCGTGTGAGCGAGCTTGGACTTCCTTCCTCCCGCCCAGGTAAGCCCACAGACAATGCGTTCATCGAAGCGTTCAACAGCAAGCTGCGCAGCGAATGCCTGAACGCCCACTGGTTCCTGTCGCTGCAAGATGCTTGCGAAAAGCTGGAGGCATGGCGTAGACACTACAACGAAGAGCGACCGCACAGCGCAATCGGGAATATCCCGTCGCTGCCGATCAGCAGGCACGAACTCAGCCGGCGGAGGCTGCAGCCCACCGGGTCTGAGAAGGCGGAAAACTCCAGACCCGAGTGGCCATGGTCCCAACTCAAACAGTCTGCGCGAGTGTACTTGCCTTGTACCAAAGGTGTCCGTCTGCCTGAGAGCACAACACGCGCCTAAAACCTGTGCGCGCGAGAATGGAGGCCACCTAATCAGCAGCCGATTGGCCAGCCCGCGCCGCGCTGAGTGCCTATCCGCTCGCTACCAGCCGGTATGCGACGTCGCCGCCTCCCGCCGCTCGTCGTCGCCTATGCGCTCAAGGGCACGGTGATCGAGGATTTCACCACCACGCCCATTGGCCAGGACCAGTCGGGCGGCGACGTGTTCCTCAAGGACATCTGGCCGACCAACCAGGAAGTGGCCGATGTGGTCGCGGGCGCGGCAACCAGCCGCGCCAGTTCGACAGGCACACGCAACCACGCAGATTGGCGTCCGTGCGATAGTGGCTGGAGCGGGCCTTTGCGCTGCGCCTTGCCCAGCCAGCGGCATGCAGCATCGCGCTTCTCAGCTTCTCGGTGCCCCCAGCCACCCACCCGTCCGCGACGGCGGCGCCCATGCCCTCCAGTGCGCGGTTCAGCTCCTCCAGGCACAGCTGGCGGTTGCACCACGCCGGCAGCGACGTGAATCGGCTGCTTTACACTCGGCCTGCTCGCCGTCGGCGTCTGCTGGTGGATGGTGCAGAACCAGGCGCTGGTCGGGACCTTGCTCGGCGTCGCGGGCGCCTTGCTCGTCGCTTATGTGATCTTCACCGCCGTCTTGAAACTGCCCTCGCAGGACCGCGACCGCATCTTCGCCGCGATGTTCCTGATCCTCGGTTCGATCCTCTTCTGGGCCCTGTTCGAACAGGCAGGGTCGTCGCTGACCGCTTCGCCGCCGCCCCGCCGCGTCGTCGCCGCCCGAGCGCGGTCTTCCAGTCGCCCGCCGCCACCGCGACGCCCCACCCCCGCTCGTCGCCGCCGCTGCTCGCGAGCGCCTCCGCGGCCGCCGCCTCCAGCATCTCACCAAGATACTGCTCGCTTCCGAGAGGGATCGCCCCGCTTTCGCCCTCGTCGCCGGCGCCGCCCTTCGCGAGAGGCCGCCGCCCTTACGCTGCAGCGGCCAGGCGGCCGCGCGACGGGCTGCGCCTCATCTGGCTGAGTGTGAGTGAGAGGGAGTCCAGCTCCGGAGCGCGTTCTGGTGCCAGCCCGCAGGCAGCGTGCTGCCGGGGGTGGCTGCACAGCGGGGGAGGGCGGCGGCGGCTCATCGCGTTTCCGGGAAGGCTCATCAGGATGCATGCGGAAGCAGAACAGCCGCAGGCGCAGCCAAGCTTCCAGCCCTTAGGTCCGCTCCATCCGTAACCCGCAGGCTAAACCGATCGAATGCTGCCAGCCAGCCAGGCTCTCATTGGCCTGGCCGCCCTTGGCCACCGCCGCCGCCGCGCTTCATCCCCTGGGCCCGCCGCGCGGACGCCCGGCGGCGTCTGCGTGAGCCCTCCGCTACGGCAGGCCCATGTTGCTGCGGACGAGAAGGTCGTAAAGGTCACCTGTGGTGGCCGCATCTTCAAGCGGACCAGGGTTGACCAGGGTTGACCGGGATTTGACAGAGGCGTGGCTGGTAAAGGACTTGATGAGCGTTTTGTGGGAGAGATACGAAGGCTTGGCAGCTGCTGGCATGCCTATGCCAGACGAGTTGATGAGGGGGTTTGCGCGTGCGGCGTCCACCCCTCACCAAGCTTCGATAGCTCCTGACGGATGAGCTGCGCTATCCTCTCCGCGCAAGCTGCGGCCGATGAAGCTTTGCGCAGCCGCCTATAGCGAACCCCAAGGCTTGCAACTCCCAGCCACCCACCAGGCAAGGGGCTGGCGCCCGCACAGCCACCGTTCCCGCCGCTGCCGCCGCTGCCGAGTGGCCCTGCGCGCCGCTCGACGTCTCCACCGCCGCCGGCCCTGCCAGCCGGGGGCACTGACAGCGCCTCCGCCTCCGCAGTCGACAAGATTGAGGCCGACAAGCTGGTGCCCAGGGCGTCGATGCGACGATGGGGAGGTTTGGGGAGTCGCGCGCAGCGCCCGATAGTCCACCGCAGGTCGCGGCAGCGTAGAGCGCCGCGGCGCTGTCAGCGCTGATGGACGGCACGGCGCTGCCACCTGCAAGGCGCGATCCCAATGATCACGGGTTGTACTCATGTTGGTCAGGGGTAACGCAGGAATCCCAGGGCTTGCATAGCGCCGAAAAGCACAATTTGTGCTGCCGTTGAATATTTTCGGCTGCGCGTGCACAAGCCCAGCCCAGCCTGCCGCGCACCGACGCCATCGACGGCGCGCCTTGCGCGCTGGGCATGCCGCCGACGCTGGGGAGCCCCGAAGAGGGGCAGGCGTCTTGCCGCCAGCCGGGGCTCAGCAGGCGAGGCCATCGGGCGTGAGGCGAAGTGCTGGCAGCATCCTCGAGACGCGCGGCTGCGCAACAGCCGGACGCGGCCGTACCGCCAGCAGGGCCGCCTGGGGTTATTAGTGCAGCATGAAAGTGCTGACGGGCGAGCGGATCTCCACCTGCAGACCGGTCAGAGCGGCAAGGCGCTTGAAGGTCGATGACGCCCGAGGGGAGCAGCCGAACAAGCGCCACCACGCCGTCCTACGCATGCTGACCTGTCAGGCCTAGCCGCGCAAAAGCAGCAGCCGACGCGCGCGGCCTGCCGCTGTATCGAGTGGCCGCGTGCTGCGCTGCCGCGCTGCCCGATCCCCAGCCTGCTGAACATCATCAACGGCGGCGAACATGCCGACAACCCGATCGACGTGCAGGAATTCAGAGGTGTTGGGGCGTGCATATGACTACACCGTCAACCCATGCACACGATCCTGCAGCCAAGCTGCCGCCTTTGGAGCACGCGCATGGCCTCACCGGCGAAGATGGCAGGGAACGGTACGGCTGCGGCGCGTGCGCATGCGCCCTGCGGCCCCCTGGTGAGCTCGCTGTGCTGATGTCGCCATGCCGGTGATGCTGCGGCTGCGTTTCCTGCTGCTGCCCGTTGCGTTGCTTCTGTCCAGCTGCACGCGGGCTGTCCAGCAACATGGCTTCGGCGTCCAGGTCTTTGCGGCCAAGTCCAGGTTGGTGGAAGCCGGGGGCCGGTGGCAGGATCACAGTGCTGCGATCGTTATATGAGGTCGCTACCACGCGGGTGGGCTGCGCACAATAACAATCATTATAAAAAATGATACATATACCCGTCATAGCTTTTCCATGCTCGTTTCCACACTAAAACCGCTGATTCCCTCACCGTCTGCAAAGCACGCTCATCTGCGCCATACGCACTGGAATCGCCAACGCAGTGCTGTGGGTGGTGAAATCGGTTCCCGAGAACTGGGTCAGCAGGCTGTGACCAATGGTTTCGGCCGTGATACCGGTGCCATCTGACACGTAGAACACGGGACGGGATGCGCTCAACGCAGTGGCTCCATGTCGGATCTCTCGTAGTTCCAGGGTGCCCGCCATGCGTAGCATCAGGGGTCGGCGGTGGGCTACTAATACGTACTCGCCACTATTTGTGAGCGAAAAGGGCGGGTTTGCTACCACGACGTTGGATAGCGCATCAGGGCTCGCTCATATCGCGCAGGCATCGCACCTCGACGAGACGGCGCAGAGGGCATCCGCTCCAGCTGATGACCTCCGCAGCGATTTCCGCGCCTGCTGCTCCAGATCGGCCAGGTTTTCTTCGAATTCATCCAGCGCAAGAAGGACGAGGGGTTCGGCGAGGGCAATTTCACCGCGCTGTTCAAATCGATGGAACTCGACCAGATCCGCCGCGGTGCGCTCGAGTAGAGAGGACGCTTGATGCTTGCCGACGACGGAAACACGCGCTGTGACGTTCAACGCGAACAGGCTGAAGCGCTCCAGCGCACCCGGAGCGCACTGGAGAACATGTTGCAGGATGTTGTGCTGCAGATCGGTTCGGGGTCGCGTCCTAGTAAAGCGCGATGGAATAATTGATTGCGATATATTTGTTTCACAAAGGCTCTGAGCTCATCCAAACGAGCACGCCAATTTGAATTTCGTGGAAGCCTCCACACCAGCTGCTCCAAATTGGCTGTTGCAGGCCGCGATGTGCCCTGTACTCGCTCTACGTCCATGCGTTCTGCGAGACATGGTATCTTATTGCTTGTACATATGAAAATTGCAAGCCTCCGAATCGCATCGGCTGGACGCCTCCGCAGCTCCGGGCGGCGTGGAACAAACGAACGCGCACTGTGGATTTGGGGCCTCTCTCAGACAATAAATCAATCAATATTGCTAGTAAGGCAACCGGGCACAACCTGCCGTGGCAGGATGTCCCCGTCAGCGCAGGGCGCCACAGCAGCGCTGTGCTGCTGATGCTGGCCGACGCCTCAGGTGACCAGCACGACGGTGTCGAGCTTGCGGGTGTGGAGCAGGTCGATGGCTTCGATGGTGAGCGCAATGTCAGCAGCGTTTTTCCCAAGGGCGACGAGTGCATACTGTGCGTGCGACGGCGCCATGTCGACGAAGAGCTTTGGCCCAGGACCCAGCATTCGACCTGAGAAATCCGCATAGCACGCGCAGTATACCGTGCACCGATCGGCGCGAGCCGCCTGCGCGTCGATCCGACTGCACAATTGGGTTGTGCTCGCCATTGCCTTTCTGTTCGAAGGGACGTCATGGACCATCGCCGTTCGCGAATTCAACGCCGGCCGGAACGGATTGGGCTGGTGGCAGGCGGTGCGCCGGTCGAAGGATCCCGCCGGTTTCATCGTCCTGTTCGAAGACAGCGCGGCGCTTGCCGGACTTGCCATCGCAGCGGCAGGGATATGGTTCAGCCATGCTACGGCACGCACGGATCGACTCTTTGCAATGGGTGAAGTCCCTTGGTTTTGAGATGCCCAGGGACGGCCTCAGCTCGCGCCACCGGCAGGCACACGCAACAGGGCCAGAAGAGCAGCAAACAGAGCAACAGCTGTTGGCACACCAGCAACTAGAGCAGCAGCAGCAAGAGCAGCAGGAGCAGCAGCAGCAGCAGCAGCAGCAGCAGCAGCAGCAGCAGCAGCAGCAGCAGGAGGCGCCCGCACAGCAGCAGCCTCATCCACAGATGCAGCAGCCACAGCAACAGCAGCAAGCAGACCAGGAGTCGCAGCCGGCAGCAAAGTCGCCGCGCAACCGCCGTCTCGGCCTGCTCGCAGCACTTTTACGACTCCAACCGGCCACGACAGCTGAGCATGCCAGCGAACTCAGCCCTCTCCAAGCAGGGGACCGGCGGCGGCAACGGCGGGTTCGGTGCCACGCTGAGCGCTCCGGCATCATGTCGACCCGCTGGGCGGCCTCGGCAACATGGTCGGCTTCAGCTCGAATGCTTCGACGAGACAAACCGAGATCATGAAGGCCTATGACGTCGCCTACAGCCTCGGCGCCATGGCCTGCGCCCCGGCAGCTGAACGACGAGACGCGACAGTTCGCCGAGCTCTACACGCTGGGCGACCCAAGCGGCGCCGGCGGGCAGGGCGTGCAGGGTGATCCCGACGCGGTCTTTCTGTTGCGCCGAGAAAGGCTCTCAGACTTCAATCCTCAACCAGCGCCACCGCCCTTATCCACCCCGCGCTCGCGCGTTCATCCTCACCGCGGATAGCCCGGCTCGAGTAACGCGATGGGCGGCGTGGCCCTCGTCGCCTTCGACCGGCACCTATGGCCGGATGCGCCCGCCTACGTCACCTACCCCTGCCCCACCGGCTATGGCGAGGGCATGCAGATCGCGCCGGCATCGCCTGCGGCATCGCGCTCACCGCGGTGCCGGCCAACATGCGCCGACCATTGGCTGCACGGGCGTCGCCTGCACGCAAGCGCCGCCCGACGGCCTGCCCGCGGCCGGCTGTCGGGGAGAGATTCCCATCACAGGCGGCGCCGGTACCGGTGGCACGGCGTCGCCCTCCGGGCCGCTCATCGGTCCCGCCACAGGCGCCGCGCCTGGCGGCGGCGCAGGCACGCCACCGCCGATCGCGGCGGTGCCACCGCCGATCCTCGCCATCACAGGCTCGCCCGCGCCGGTGGCGGCGCCCCCGATCCTGCCGCCCGCGCCCGCGCCGTCGCCGGCGCCGGCGAGGCCGCAGTGGGTGTGGGTGAACGCGAGTGGGGTGGGCCGGCATGAGGAGCCCGTGCGGAGGTGCCCGAGAGCGACTGATACGAGCGGTGGGCGCTGTTGCCTTAGTGGCAGGTCAATGCAGCAGGTGCTCGCTTTGATCAAGGGCAGTACTTGGGGGCAAATTGCAGCTTCATTCCAACGGGTTAGCGAAACTAGAAACCAAATCAGCAGAGGCGGCAAACACATACACACTCAGCTTTTCATACGGCACCCACCCCCGATCCCCTCGCCCCACAATCGGCATTGCCCGCTGAACCAATCCAGCGCGCAGCCGAAGCCTCGCAATGCACTTCCAGCACCACAGCCCACCTCGTGCACCAGGCCCCAAATCAGGCGCCGCCTACAACCGCGGCAGCTGCAGCGTTGCCAAATATGCCCCTGGTACATCTACGCCAAAGGCTCAGGCGCTGCGCTCTTGCGTGGCTGGCACGTTCGCGGACGCAAAGAAACACCTGCGCGTCAGCTCCGCCCAGGCTGCCAGTCCCCGGCCGCCGCCGCCACGTCCTGAAGCCATGCGCTGCGGGGACGTATTCGCAGCTCCGGGGCTGACCGCAGTGCACGCGCTGCGCGAGCGGGTGAGATGGAGTGGCCTGGGTGCCAGCAGGCTGTGTTCCCAGGCCAAGCCAGCACCCGGGATGTCGTGTGCGGCATTTCTAGCGTTACAGGACCGACCGGATTCCTCAGGGCTGATGATCCACGTTGAGGCGGCCTGCGCTTGCGCCAGCCAACGCACGCGCAGCGCTAAGAGATGTGACGCCTGCGTTGAGGAGGCCTGCACGAGCTCACGCCCATTGATATTGATGATGAGCCTCACGCCGCCATCGGGTGCGTGACCAGGCCGCTCTTAGAATGTGCAATGACCATGCGCGTGCAACATGGCGTGGGCTAGAATGCTGCGCCGCCTCTGTGGCGTCGAGTCACCAGCCGCTGAAAGCGGCCCTGTTTGATTTGATGTTGTGCTTGCTCGGCCCAGGCTTGCTCGCTTGTGCCTAATCTCTGCGATACCGGCGCAACGCATTGTTGCGCCTTTGCGCCATATGGAATGAACAAGTGCAGCCAATCAAAATAGTAGCAGGACTTGTCTCCGGGCCCTGCCTGAATGGGACAAGAGCTGATACAAATGTGCGTAACAAAACAAAGTCACCATCTTACATTTGCGGATACGGAGGAAAGTAATCGGCGGGTCCATGGTAATCAATCCTTGGCAAGTCTATCGCCACTGTGTCTCTGTTGTTACAACCTCTGTTGACGTGCGAACCCTTGGTTGATTGTCCTTCACAGAATAAGTGCCGCTGGCTTGATTTAGGGGCGCGTTGCACCTGGTCCCTTCACCATTTTGCAGCGCTTGACCTTGTGCAACAATCAAAGCGTGGTCCAGCCCGCCCCAGTCCATCGAGCAACGCTGCCTCGAGCATATTGCCCTCGCACCCGCCGCCCGCGAGCAGCGTCGCGCCCGCGGCGACCGCATCATCGATCCAGCCTTTCAGCCGCTGCGCTTCCTTCACCGAAATCATCGGCCCGATGAAGGTGTCGCGCTGCTTCGGATCGCCCGATTTCAACGTCTTGACCTTCGCGGTGAGCATGTCGCGGAAGCTGTCGGTGCCGCTCCATATATCACACTGCTCGACGCTGGACATGCCGATCAGCCTTGCCGGCGGCGTAAGCACCCCGTCCCCGCCAGGCCGGCCCCCCAACCGCCTCGCCGTCGGCAGCCGCGTCCGCCCCGGGCGGCGGCCGCGCGGCGGCCACGAGCGCCGTGTTGTAGGCCCACTCCTCCTGCGACAGAAGGAGGCCATCAGTGCGCGTAGCGCCAAGGGAAGCCCGCCGCGCAATGGCCAGCAGGTCGGCCTCCGCCGCCCGCAGCAGCGCGTCGCCGGCGGCAGCGGCGTTTCGGCGACTGATATCGCGCGCGCGAGGAGCTGGTCCTGCAGCTGGAACTGCTGCAGCCGAATTGCTCGCCCGAGAGGCCGATGAAGCGAGGCTGGGCGCGGCTGTCGCCGGGAGCATGTCGAGCGGCAGCGGGCGCAGTGAGGCGCCCTGCGAGTGGGGTGGAGGTGGTACTTAAGGTATTGGTAATGGTGTTGATGTATAGTTTGTGTTGATGTGTTATTGGGCTTTGCGCTAGTAGTGTGAGTGATGGAGTGTCGCGTGTATATGGTCGTGTTGCTCAGAGCGCCCGCGGATCTCCGCGGGCGTTTTGCTTTGGGAGCTAGTTGGTGCTTCGTTATACGAGGGAGAGAGTGGTGGGCGTTGCAGGTGGTGGCTTTTGCTGGACGTGCAGGACGAGATCTTGGCGCCAGGAGGCTTCGCCACCCAGCCGCGCAGCACCGGTGTTCGCCGGATCAAGCGCCTCAGGCAGATGAGGGGCCTCGGCACCCCAAATCGACTTCTGCTTACCATTGGCAAGAATTTCATAGCCAACGTGCCATCATTATTTAATCGCAACATCACGTGTATTTGCGTGCTTGATCCCGTTTCAGCAACCCGGCCCTACAGCCAGCCCAGCCGGGATGGGCTGGCCCGATGACTCACTGGTGCCACCGGCCCAGGTGCTCCAAGAACGGGAAGCTGTACTTGTAGCCGGTGCAGCAGACAACGCCGTCGATGCCCTCCAGCACCCGCCCGTCCGCGAGCACGATCGAGCCGTCCGCGCGCAGCTCGGTGGCGATTGGGACGCGCGTTATGTTGGCGCGCCCCTCAAACGGAGCGTCGGGCGCGCCGCCGGCGCCGCGGGCGCTGCGGCCGGCGCGGCGGCCGTCGAGACCGCCCTACGACGGCTGAGCGGCAACGAACCCGCTCCCCTGCGGGAGCGCCTCATGGGCGCGATGCTTTCGCTGATCGGCGACGAACGGCGGAATTTGCCCGAATTTGTGTGGGGCTGGGGTCTGGCTCGCTGGTCGTGGGTGTTTGGTTTTGCGTAAACAAGATCCCCTCGACGAGGGTATTACGAGCCTTGTGTTTGCTGTTCTAAGTGCGCCGGGCTAGAGCTGAGCTGGCCGCGAGTGTTGCACGGACCACGATGGATGACAGCTCCCTGTCACGACTTGGTGCCCTGCCCACCTGAGAAGGACGCGCCCACCACCATCACCTTCTGGCCCTTGAAGCGCTGCCCCCCTCTGAAGCTGTGCACGTGCAGCTGCGGCCCGGGCCACTCCCTCAGGCCGGGGATCTGCCGGGGCGCACGTCGGGGCTGGGGTGCGCGCTGCGTCACGCCGGGCCGGTAACTGTTTGTGGCAGCACAGGCGCCGGTGGCGAGCAGGGTCCGGTCCACCCTGCGCGGTGGGTCAATGCACCCAGACGGGGAGACAGGCAGACAGGCAGACATGCATGCATGCAAGATGAGCCCCAGGGGACTGCTCATCGTGCAGCAATCCCGCCACCCCCCAGATCCTGCACCGCGGCCTCGTCCAGCTTCAGGTGACGGGCAAAATTGATCATCAGCGCGCACACCGCCACCGAATGCAGATAGGTATATTCATCCTTCTGCTTCAGCCGCACCAGGTCGATCATCGCGCGTATGGCGGGTCATCGATTCGCCAGCGCTGGCCCCACGACGGCCGCTCCGCGCGCCTGCGCCGCGGCCCCTCGCCGGCCCCGGCGCCGTCGGATTGGTCGTCCCCTGTGTCCAGCGGCAGCGGGTCGATGCGCGCCACCTCAGTGTTGAGCTCCACCAGGCGCCGCAGGTCGTGGGCGTCAGCATACGCCCGACGTACGCCAATACCTGCACGCGTGTGGCGAGCCGGCCGCGGCGTGCCGCTGGCGTTCTCGCTGCGCGCCGATGGCGAGGGTGGCGGTGCGATGTGCGTGCGCAGGGCCGGGTGGAACGGGACGGCGCGGTGCATGAGCGGCAGCCCGCCACGCGCCTGAGAGCGCTCGGCATTGACGCCTGGGGCCTCGTGCCGTCCTTACGGGCAGCCGCCACTGCAGCAGTGACGGCGCGCTGACATCAGCCAACCGGTCGGCCTTTCTGCGCGCGGCCTGCTGCCCGCCGAGCGCACCTCGGAGTGCAGCGGGTCGATGCGGCGGTCGTGCGACGCGCCGCCCATGGCCTCCGGGACAAAGGGGAGTCGAGGTATGACATGAGCTGGCGCGGCAGGTTGGTGACGCAGGCCAGGGTACCTGAGAGGATGCGCCGTTGAGAGGCGTGCAACAAAGAAGAAGGCGATACACGGAGGATCAAGGATCGGGGCAAGATACGCAACCGATAAAACCAGCGAGCACTTCGGCATGCGTACTCGTCCCTAGATCGGGTGGCCGCTGCACCTCACCATAGTTGCCGATATGGTCACGGGGCGGCCGGGCATCGGGATCGTAATTGGGATTCGCCGCGCTCTTGGCGTTCCGCCGCGCCAGAATGTCCTTGATCACGCCCATCGGGTCGACATCGGACAGCTTGGCCTTTTCGGTCGCGTCGGGCATTTCCTTGCCGCTTCCGAAACTCGTCGAAAACTCGCCATGACGGTCTTCCTCCAGCTGCGGCGACACCACCCACGTGCCCCCGATGCCTGGGCCGGCCTCGATCACCGTCCAGGTGGCCCTCCTGTCAACGACGCTCCAGCGCCACCACCAGGCCTCGCCTGGCCGGCGCCGACGACGGCCACCGAGGCGCGGAAGCGCCGGCCACGCCGCGGCGGCGACGCGGCGTGCGCCTGGCGCGCATGCGGCGCGACGGCATCGAGGTTGCGGCACCGTCATGACGGGGAGGTGCGCAGTCTCACACTTGGTCACCTGTTGCCGGAAGCCGTGCTCGCCTCGGCGTGCGCGATGTGTCCGCCGTGCCCGTCGCTGCTTTGTTGAGCAGTTCGTCGACCACCGCATCGACATAGGCGGGGCGCAGATTCTTTCGGTCGATGTAATAGGCATGTCCCACGTCGATCACCAGCAGCTTGATGCCCATTGCCAGGACGCGCGCGCCTCAACCACTTCTGCGGTGATGGTCCATGCGGCCACGCATGTCGGCGCCGCCCACTCTTAGCCGGGAAAGCATCAGGCAGTTATATTGGTCAGGTCGAAATGCCAATACACCCATTGCTCGGCAATGACCGGGTGCAAGTTTTTGCAGGTCCTTGTCGATGCGTGCCCACCAATCGGAAAGCGGCTCCGGTTGGAAGGTGCCATGACCGACCGGACGGAACTTGTCCGGCCAGACTTAAATATCTGATCAATTTGAAGATTCTCGGCGATGCTGACCCTGCTTTGAGTGCGCAGAGCAATGCCACACTGACAGACATGTGGCCGGTGGGTTCCAGAGCTGAGGTAGATTCGCACAAACTCAGTATCTTCAGTGAGTGAAGGTCTTGATACAAATGCGTTGATGAATATTCTGTGTAGCATGTCGACTGACACCTTGTGTCTGGCCGAATGAATGTAGCTTGCATGGCGCCAGAGGGTGGCCAGGGCACCCAGCTTTAGCCTGGGAGAACCTTAGTGAGCAGTATGTGCATGTCTGCCCTTGCAGCGTGCAAACCACGCTTTGATAACACCTTGAGCTTGTGCCAGCATTGCCAGCACGACAGCGGCGGTGGAGGGCAGTGAGGCCCTTACTCCAGACAGCATACCTGAAGATATCGAGTCGCATGACATACTGCATCCAGGTGCATGGAACCTTCCGTGCTTACAAGGTGCTGTCACGGCTCCCGGCTAAAATCTGCATTGATGGTGAACTCGTCCTAGCGGCTCCATAGCAAGCTGGCTGGATGTTGTCTTGCCCGTTGCCAACAAGCCACATGGATACGTATATGGTCCGCTGCCGCGCGGCAATTGGGCTGCCAGTGATTGACCAGTCAGCCAGGTACTGGTCGGTTTCGGCGATTTTATGGGCGGGGATTTCGCCCGCTACGATCTTCGAGAAAATGGAAGCCATGCGAAAAGCGGAGATTAAGGTATGAGATAGATGACCTAATGCTCCAAAGGTTACGTTGCTGATGCTGTTACGAATCAAACAAACTGCTCAGCAAGGGATTGGATACCTATAGATCGCCAATTTTACATCGGTACTATGTTCTATTTCAAAGCCTTTGTTATTGTGCTCACTTACAGTAGTCCAATTGAGCACCGATGTATTGTTGGCTTTATAGGCATTGAAATAGCTTAATTGTACCGGAAGCGGAGTGCCGCAAGAGTCGGGGTCGAGCATAAAACTTGCTACCATTACCACACAATCTCCAATTTCAATCTCTACCTGGTAAGCACCGGAGTCTGCCGGGTTTTGGAGCAAGTCCAACCGAATCGGCATCGGTTTGATCACGGGATTCCCCGATGCGCCGACCGTACGCGGGCCCAAACGGGCGCATTCGGGAGCGTCGAACCACCAGTGCGGGCGGACGAGGTCGGTCAGGAGGGCCGCAAGGTCGTCTTCTCCCGGCACGGTTGCCGCGATTACATGCGGCCCGGGCGCTGACTGGAAACCGCGATCCGGGCCTTGCCGACGATTGCTGCCCAGTATCCGGACGTTCTCTACCGGATCGTCGGCGCCACGCACCCCAATCTGGTGGCAACCGAGGGTGAAGCCTATCGCGAGAGCGCGCGTAGGCGTTGGCGGAAAGCCTTGGCGTGGGGACAATCTTGCCAACACGGCGTGGCGCCGGTTGGCGGTTGGCACCGGTTGGCAGTGGCTGCTTTGGGCTTTGGGCGCGAGCCGCTGCCAGGTCTTCTTGCGGCTGCAGCACCCCACATCTCATGCGGCCACTTGCACGCCTCAGGCCTGGGCACAGAGGCGATCACTATCCTCGAGGCCCTGGTGTCAACCCGTCTGATCCGGGCACGATATTCGAGACCTCGAAAGGGAGCCCGAAAAGCCAAGGCCCTGACGCCGCAAAATATTCAGCGCTAGCCCTGATCACTATGTGGCAGGCCGGAGCCGTGCAACGGACGCCAACAGTGCAAATCTCGAGACGGTTGATCGGCCGGCGGCCTTATGCTGGTTGGACCCCGCATGCGGTAGCGCATCGAGACCGCGGGGTCCGATGGCGAAACCCCTCGTTTGGCGCCATTGTGCCATCCAGCTGGATTTCTCATCAGGGGACACGGCGACGAAGGTGGTGGACGCGAGCGTACGATAATCTGATCGGATCGCACATTTCCCAGCAGGTCCCGCCCGCGATACACCCGACCCGTCGTCGCCAACGCCGCGATCCGCGCCGCCCGCGCGGGGAGCGTGCTGCGAACATCGGGGTGAACGGCGTTTGGCTGGACGGGAAAAAGTGCGCGCGGTGACTCGTTTACGGTGCGCTCGAATGCGAACGTCCCGCCTCAGAGCATCCCTTTCCACGCAATGCGTACGCGACCGATCCGCCGTAGATGGCTGAAGAGTGGCCGACCAGCTGATGGACGAAGGCAGAGACGTGGCAGCCGTACGGCGGAGAAGGACAAGGTCGCAGATATGCGCGACAGGCGGCCCGCCATAGCGGTCTGCCACATGTGGTGGGCAGCGCGACGCGCATCCGGCCCGTCGGCTGCAAGCCGGGGGCCAAACGCCTTCGTGGCGAGGACGCGATGCGGGCCACGGGATTGCCTTCGAACCTGGCGCCATGGCTGGGGATGCTGAGCAGTAGATTGTGGCCAGGCGTCGAGCCGAGATGCGGCGCGAATGGCGTGCGTCGCAGCCTGGGTGGTGTCTCAAGTGCAGCCCGGCGCCGTGAGCCCGTTGTGGCTCTTGCGGGAGGGTGCGGCGCGGCAGCTGGCCAGTCATGATATCCAGGATGCGGCCGGCAGACCGGGGCCGCTGAGCAGGCAGGCCTGTGGCGCGACGTCAGGTGCGGCTCCGCGCTGGCAGTGCCCATATGTATGACGCCTGTCTGTGCCTGCGTCGCCAACGTCCGGCCCCAGGCTGACTGCTGGCGGCGGCCGATGAGGAGCCCTCCAACAGCCGGGCTGCAGCTGCCACCTTGAGCGCCAAGCGCGTGGGCAGCCCCTAACCCCTGCGGTACACCGGCTTACGAATCAGGGAGCGTGGCTGCGATGCGAACACACCCTTCTCCTCCGGCACACAGCGCAATGACATCGTCCTTGTGAACCCCACCTGCCTGCCCGTATTTGCCGCTTGCACCCTACACACACGCACACGCACGCTCACGCACATGCACACGCACGTGCGCGGCACACACACACACACACAGACACACACACACACACACACACACAACCACATACACACAATCACACACACATGGTCCCCACGTCAGTCCGTGTACACCGTCGCCCGCACCATGTTTGAGACGGCCAGCCTGCCGGAGCACCTGCAGCGCACTTCCGCGAGACGAGATCTGGCTGGCTCATCCCTGGGCTATGGTGTGCACCGGGGCCGACGTGGACCGGCTGGCCGCAATCTGCGAGACGCTGCCTTTTGGTGAGGAATACACGCTGGTAGCCGTGGCCGACTACGTTGGGTTTTCGTAGGAGATGCCTCTCTTCAAAGCCGGCGGGTGTATCAAACAGTCTCAGGGCTTGCTGTGATCTATCGGTGTCACGTATTCTTTTACATCTCCCCAGACATGGTCAAAACCCTGTGCCTGCCGCGGTGTATCAGTGGCAGGCACGTCGCCCGCATCGCGTCCTTGTTCAACATTCCGCACACGGCCCCGCGTGCACCCCGCCTCCGCCCCCCAGTCCCCGAGTTCAACCGGGAGAGCTTCGCGTCTGCGGGCGTTGACAATAGCGCGATATTCCTCGTGCCGAGGTGGGGCGGATTGCCCAGCGGGGCCAGGGGCTGGGCGTGGCGCGGGATGCGGTTCCAGGCACGGCTTGGGGCTGGGTGCGCCAGGAGCCCGGCTGACGGTCGGGGGTGGCCGTCGAGCAGCAGGGCTCGGCCAGCCGTAGGCGCAGTTTGCAGCCGACAGCTTTTTGTGCTGATCGTCAATTCGCCGTTCCAGTCGCTCGCGACGCTGCCCTGCGTCATTAACGGCACCGTGAATCACCCCTCGACCCTTCCCCCGACAGTCCCTTCGACACTGTTGTTTCGTCCCCTGAAGCCGACGTGCCCGAAAGATCCTCGCGGAGTGGGAGG